>VZTN01012918.1:344431-361723 GCA_013400515.1 Erpornis zantholeuca
CCAACTGTTTGATTTTTTTTTTCCTGGGTGTTACTTGTGAAAAGGGGAGGGGGGAATATGCTGTGGAAGGTGACAATTCAATTTATGGCCTCTCCCCTCCCCTCAGAGATTTTGTTTTATAATAGTATGTAAAGATGCCTCTCTCCTTCCTTCCTTCCTTCCTTCCTTCCTTCCTTCCCTCTCTTCCCTCTCTTCCCTCTCTTCCCTCTCTTCCCTCTCTTCCCTCTCTTCCCTCTCTTCCCTCTCTTCCCTCTCTTCCCTCTCTTCCCTCTCTTCCCTCTCTTCCCTCTCTTCCCTCTCTTCCCTCTCTTCCCTCTCTTCCCTCTCTTCCCTCTCTTCCCTCTCTTCCCTCTCTTCCCTCTCTTCCCTCTCTTCCCTCTCTTCCCTCTCTTCCCTCTCTTCCCTCTCTTCCCTCTCTTCCCTCTCTTCCCTCTCTTCCCTCTCTTCCCTCTCTTCCCTCTCTTCCCTCTCTTCCCTCTCTTCCCTCTCTTCCCTCTCTTCCCTCTCTTCCCTCTCTTCCCTCTCTTCCCTCTCTTCCCTCTCTTCCCTCTCTTCCCTCTCTTCCCTCTCTTCCCTCTCTTCCCTCTCTTCCCTCTCTTCCCTCTCTTCCCTCTCTTCCCTCTCTTCCCTCTCTTCCCTCTCTTCCCTCTCTTCCCTCTCTTCCCTCTCTTCCCTCTCTTCCCTCTCTTCCCTCTCTTCCCTCTCTTCCCTCTCTTCCCTCTCTTCCCTCTCTTCCCTCTCTTCCCTCTCTTCCCTCTCTTCCCTCTCTTCCCTCTTCTCCTTCTTTCTCCCCACTCCCTCCTCTCTCTCACTCCATACCCGCAGGTGAATGTACAAGTGCTGCCGCAGCAGGAGAAGCCCGAGGTGAGTATGATTTTCCATCCTTTCGCTGCGCTTTAGCCTGGAGGAGCCCTGCCCGCCCTTCTCTCCCCAGAAAGTAAAGTTCGTTCTTTCTTTCTCCTGCCAGCTGTTTGCGTGACTACATGTTCAACAGGCGCCTTCCCCGCGGGGACAATAAACCCGAGGGACTGATTTTTGAGGAGGAGGAGGCTGCCGGGTTGGTAACTGTATATTAACCTCGGAGCTTTTGTTTTAGCATCAGCCACCCGGCTTTGACGTCACCTTCGCTGGTAGCGGGAGGAGGTAGCACTTCGGTGGGAAATAACGCCGTCTCCTTTCCCCAGGGCTCTCCCTTCTCTTTCCCACGAGGGATCCGCATCCTTCTCGGCACTTTCTAAAGTTCTTTTTCACATGCGTCCGTAAGTCCTTCCCCGCAGCGGGAACTGTCTGCCCGTCGTAGGGGCCTGCTCTCGCCGCTTCAGCATCCCCCACCTGCGCTCCCACGCCGCGGGACCCGCTCCCGGTGCCTCCCCGGGTGAGTGCCCCGGGAGAGCTGCGGGCCCCGAGCCGGGAGAAGAGAAAGCCCTGGCACTGCTCGAAACATGCCGGCGCTGCCTGCCGCTTCCTCCCCGGCTGGAGACCGCGTAGGGCCGCGCTGCAGCCCCGCTGCAGGACGCGCAGCGCTCGCTGAAGCTGCGATGACTCTTCCCCTTGGTCATTCTCCTTCCAAGGTTGTGAAAAGCACAATTGCAAAGGCCTCCAAATTTTCAATATTTTTATTACACTTACATCCGTCTACCTCTTCTTTTTCTTTTTTTTTTTTGGTCGCGAAATGAGCGCTTTCCTACCCGATTTTCTGCGGGTGCAGCTGCCACCCACTCCTCGTGACTTAGGTGTTATAACACCTTTATTTAATACAGCCGCCAAGTCAAAATATCCGATTTAATTTTATTCGCAACCACTAATTTTATTCTCCGGGGACTATGACTCTAATCATCTGATTTAATTGGGTATTCGTAGATCAGACCTAATAAGAAACATTTAAAGTATTGTTTTATGTGTGTTGGTTTAACATGGAGAAAATGTTCTCTCTTCCTCCTGGCAAGTTTTTTTTGGGGGGGTGCGATGGGGTTTTTTCCTGCAAATACTTTCCCTTTCATCCCCGAGGCAGCCAGCCACCAACAACAACACAGGACACGGGTTATGCCGAATTCTTCCGTTCTCTTGTCTTTCAGCTTTGACTCAAATTAAAGGGGTGGGTTTTCCTTTCCGTTTATGGCGGTTTAAAACTACCTGTTTTGGGAACACGGGAAAAAAAACCCCAAACAAACAAGAAAACAAAACAAAACAAAAAACCCCGAGAGCGGCTCAGTGAAATGCGGTGCTTTCTCTTCGGAACCCCATGTTTTTAGTAACATGGCAAACGGCGGTGTTGAAGTTGGAACACACAACGTGTAAGCATCTCTACTTCAAGGCTGTTTCCGTGGGCTCCTGCAGCACGGCCCCAGTCGCTGTGACAGGCAGAGTTGGGGTGCAATGTCCCAGAGCTGGGCACGTAAACGCCCAGTGCATGTTTCTGCTGTTCGTCCAAAGTCAGCAGAGGACACCCCTTCGTCCAAAACACTTGGCCATGTGCTGGTTTTAAACGTTACACTCAACAGCAATCCCACGTCGCAATAGCAGCGTTTTATTAAACAAAAAATTAAAAATTTGCAAGGATATGTAATGTAACTCCAGGATTCAGCAAGTTCTGAGGACATTTGCCCAGGTCTCCCCCGATTTCAGGGGCGTTTGACGGGTTCCCACGCCCCGCTCCTCCCCGGCCGCCCCCAGAGCCGGCAGCAGCCCTGGCAGGCGCTCGGAGGCGGCGGGGGCTGGAAGAGAAGCCGCCGCTCCCGGGGAGCGCCGCTCTTCGCCGGGGTTGCTCCTGACCGGGAGCCGAGGCCTCTTCTCGGACTCGGCACCCTGCTCCGGGCTCAGGCAGACTCTGCCTTTCCGCTTTCCAGGAGGGAAGTGGCTGAAGGGGCTGCTTCCAACCGGGACCCAACTACTCCTGTGTTGCTGTCCTCTTTACGAGGTAGGTTTAGGAAAGGAGAGCCCGGAATCACACTTCTCACCGGTTTGACATTTTAACAATAATTTTTCCCCTGTCCTTGTTTTCCTTTGAAAACTTCCACTGTGAACCCAGAGAGCGCGCCCATTTCACAGATTTATTCAAACAAACCACCCCTGAGCTGTGAGATCTCCCGGACCAGCAGAGGCACGGCCAGGACTTGCCATGGGCTCGGGGCTCTCTCCAGCTCTGTCCCGGCCTGCCAGAGCCTTGTGTGTGTGTGAGTACGGACGGGAGACAGCGGGGAGGTGGATGTTGCTCTCCCCCCACCCCTCCCTTCTTCCCCCCTTCTCTTCTGCTGCAATTCATTTCTGTTTGACGAGGCACAATAAAATCTTCTTGTACATCCCTGCTCCCGTGTCTTTCTGGGGGAGGGATGTTTGTTTTAGGCACGCACAGAGCAGCCGCGCTTCCGCTGCCCGGGTGGGACAAGGAAAGATAAATTCATTTCTCCAAACCCGGTGAAACGCGACTTTAAAGCCCCCGAGACTAGTCTCGCTCCCAGCGTCAAACCACGAGAGGAACTCAGGCTTGGACCCAGCTCCTGTTTTCCTCCCCGCAGGCGCTGGCCGAGCCCCGCAGGAGCAGCCCTGGTTGGCACCGGGCGCCTGGGCCGGCTCCAGAGAGCGGGGAGGATGCCCTGCCCGGGCCGGGCGCTGAGAGCCGCCGACCCCGGGGCCACCGGGGCTAAAGGGTCCTAAAGGAAACCCCACCGTGGTCAGGGCAGCCCGCGCCCTCCAGACGCGTGAAAGTCGACGCTACTTTCTTGCAGGGATGACCAGAGACGCCGCGTTTCGTTGCGCGGTGCCCCGGTTGCTGCTCAGTTATCCCCGCTGTGGGTTTGACTCTGGCAGCATCCAAACACGCACCACTCGGCGCCCACGGCCCAGCGCTCACATCTGGGTCAGCTCGATAAAACACGACAGGGGTTTGATATATTTATTCTGAAGAAGACCCGATTTCCCCGGTGCTTCTTTCCTCACTCCCCTTGATTCACCTAAAGGCTTCCCATGTACGGCTGCTCCGGTGCCCAAGTTTGAGAGGGTTCCAGCAACGGTGCTGCTGCAGCTTCCCCCAATTGCAGTAGTAAAATCTTAATTAAAAAGCGCCCGGCTATTGGCTGCCATACGGGGGAAGGGACACGCACGCCCGCAGCCAGCGCAGCCCTCGGAAGCATCCCAGAGAAATATAGTTCTTGATTAGTGTATTTTCATCTCGTTCTTAGCGGAAGACAGTTTGTAAGTACCTGCTAATGTTAGTGCTCTTTAAGGTTTCAATTGTTCTAGGGGGTTTGCCATTGACTTTTTCATTATTTACCTACTGAATCAAAGTAAGCAAATGCCATCTGTTTCCCTGCTGCTATCATCTTCACTTTTAATTATCCGCCCAGCCGCCTAATAGAGATGATATTAAACTAAATCTTTTTGACATTAAAAGTAATTATCCCCAAACCAATAGTACTAGAATGAAAATTACCACCACCACTGCCCCCCCCTTTAAGAAAAAGGCACATTCCTCCTAGTCCAGGCAACCTCTTCAGATGCGGAGCGAGGAAAGGGAGAAGGAACTCCCGTTAGCCCGGACTTCTCAAGTATTTGAAACATTATTAACTCGATTTCCCGGCTCCTAGTGGGAAGGACAAAGCGACAAGGGAGAAAGATTTGTGGAAGAAAATAAGGGAAATTTGGGTCTCCGCACACTCCTGCGCGGGCTCGCAGCCCGGCGGCTGCACGGGGGGGAATGCCACACCGGGGCGGGCGGAGGGCCCGGGGCTCACTGACCCCTCGGGGGTCCGGGCGCAGATGCCAGAGCCGGGCTTTTCGAGAGCAGCACATTCCGAATACACAGACACGAGGCCCTCGAAGGGCTCCGCACCATCCAGCGGCACCGGCCGTGCGCACCGCGCTGGCGTTGCGGGGACGGTCATCGGAGGGACATCGGAGGGATCGGGGCCGTGATGAAGGGGCACGGCGTGTCCTCTGACAGATGGCCGCCGGCTGAATTATCTCCACAGAGTCATTTCGCTTACTCTCAGACTTCTCCGCCATTTCTCCTCCGACTCGCTTTAATATGAGCCGGAGCCGCGTCCCGCATTTCCTTTAATATGTGCTAAACTGAGCTAATTTTAATTGCATGTTTCAACTTTGCTAATTAAATAGAGTGGTCTAATTAAAAGTGACTAGGGAACAGTTTTAATTCAACCCTCTACTTTTTTAACAATCCATTATGCAACAAATCCAGGGTAAGCCCTCCCTTTAAAAAAGCTACAGATGATTGAGTTTTTACACCTTTTTACACGCTCACAATGGGGAGACTTGACCCAACATATGTAGCAGTGGGGCCGGGCCCCCCCGGCTCCCCGGCGGGGCATCGCGACCGAGCCGCCTCGCTGCTGCTGCCCCGCCTGAGCGCGGCTGGACCCGGGGGCTTCCCGGGGCCTCCCCGCTGGAAGTGCGGAGACTATTAGCCCAGCAGAGGTTAGAGTAGCACATCCCCAAGACAGCAGCCCAGGATTTGGGAAAATCGGGCTCTTTACACGCTTCATCTCTTCACCAAGTGCTCATTAGGTTGTTAACCTCTGCTTCACATGAAAGGGGCATGTGATGAATCCCCTCCCGAACAAATGGGCGCATCCCCCTTCAGGCACTGAACAAAGCCCTTAAAATAACTGCACAAGAAAGCCTTTAGTTGTTACTCTAAAATTTCTTTTCTCTGAGAGATTGTGCCCATCCACACAACATGCACACCGAAACACTGAAAGAGGAAAAAAAGCTCACACACGCAAAAAATTCATCCATTACCCCTCCACATACTCCCCCCACCCCGTGTGCTGGAGCTAAAAATTAAAAACCCGTGGTCCGTCCCCGGGGCCTTCGGCGCTGGCTGATGTCCCCCGGGTTTGGCTGAGGCTCGGGCTGAGGCTTCCCAAGGGAGAGGAAGGAAATATTAATCGCTTTAGCGGGGCGGGCGGGGGAGCAGCCTCTGCCTGTGGAGGGAGAAAGCCACGCGTCCCGACCGGGGGCAAAGCTCTGTGGGGGCACGGGGGTGTGGGGGTGCCCATGCCGGCCCCCGCTCTGCTCTCCCCTTCTTCCACGCGCCAGAGAGACGAGCTGAGCTGATCCACAGCGGAGGAGGGCGCGGGCAGGAGTTTATCTTTCTTGCCAGGGGAGCGTGGCGAGGGCTGGGACATTCTGGGGGGAGCCCAGTGCCCCCAGTGCCCCCTTCCCTCCCCGGCCCCGCTCTGCGCTGGGAGCGAGAGAGGTGGATCGGGTCCCCTCCTAAACCACACGGGCTCAACCTCCCTAGCCAGCGCTGCCGGCTCGGGGCTCGCTGCCCACGGAGGGCCGGCCAGGGAGCCGAGCCTGGTTCCTCATTCCCACCGCTCGCCTGTAGATTTGGGACTCTTTAAGACCTTTGCTTTTCTCTCCCTCCCTCCTTCTCCTTCTCCCTTTTTATTTCCCAGCCCCTCGGGCACGGATTAAAGTGACAGACAATTTTCCCCTCGCACCTTATTGATGGTTAAATGCACTCTGAGTTAATGCGCGGGAAGCGGGGAGGGAGGGGGGGCTGTCNGCCGCAGCCTCCCGGCAGCCGCGGGGACACGCGCGGGCACCGCCGGGCGCACGCAGGTACCGCGGGGGCAGCAGTTCCGAGCCAGAATGACTCGGGAAAGCCCCGCTCTGCTAATTTACCGCAGGGCGCTCCGAGAGGTTCATTAAAAAGGCTCTTGTCAGCTCCCTAACGATCCGAGTGCTTTTTAATTATATTTTATATTCCCCTACCCGTCTCCTAACTTCAAACACATGGTAAAAAGGATTTGCTGTTTTGTTTCAGGTAAAACCTAATAATTAAAATTCAGACCCCGTCCCATGCATCTGCTTCGCCTTTGCCAAATGAATTGAAGGGAGAGAGAAAAGCGATTTCATTGAGATCACAGATGGGGTGCAGGTTTTTGGAAGAAATTTGAGAAACACCATTGTCCAGAATCAAAACTCTATGTCTTGCCCCACAAAGGGGGCTGCTTTAAGCCCCTCAACTTCTATGGGGCTTGTTTTTTAAACTTTAAGTGTTCCGCACAATAAGCTGCCACCAAAATGTCACAACCACTCTAATTCCAAGTGTGTCTCACTGCAAAGGGTGCAGAAAAATGAAGGGAGCAAAGGGAAGGAGTGTAATTAAAAACCCTGGAGCTCCCTCCTGCCTGCTGGGGCCCGGCGACCGGTCCGGGGCGGGGGCGGCGGGGAAGTGCCCCCGCCCGTGGCAGCGGGACGGACACCCCGAGGTGCGGGGCCTCCCCCCCCGCACCGCTCCCGCATCTGCGGGGCCACATCCCGGCTCAGCACATCCGAGCGCTTCCACATTTTGGAGGGTAAATTGTTTCATTAGCCGAAAGCAGAAGATTAATCCTTTTATTTTTATTCATGATCATGACAGCCCCGGTCGGATTTGCCAGAGGATTCCCTCCTTCAACGTTTATTGCCCCAGGAGCTCAGGAGCCGAACAATCCTGACGGAATGCGATAGATAAACACAGTCTATATCGTTAAAGAGACATATCGAAGGCGTTTGCGGAGGGGCGGGAGGGCCGATGCAACAGCGTCATCAAAAACCGCACGCACTTCGGGGAAAAAATGATTCTTGCATTCTTTCCCAGTTCCCATGAGGTATTTAAGGGGCCCCTATAAACACAGAGTTCTTTCAAGCTGATGATGGACCGTCCGCAATCTCCCACGGCACCGTCCAGCCCCGGCCCGGTGCCGCGCCGGTGCCATCAGGCCCCGCGGGACCGGGCAGCCCTGCGGCGATGCCCGAGCATGTGGCTCCATTTGTTGGGTTCATCGGCTGTTTATTTGTGGGTTGTTTTGGTTTTTATCTTCCTGAGAACGCCCAATTTTTCCTTGCGCGCCCCTCGCCCAGCGCCGGGCTGAGCGATGCCATCCCCGCCCACGCCCGCGGGGAAAGGCGCGGCACCGAGGCTTCCCCCCTCCTTTGACTTCCTTTTCACTATTTTTTTAATAATTTAAAAATAATTTTTGGTGGCGGAGCGGGCCGAGCAGGGCCGGGGTGCNCCGTCCCGCCCGGGAGAGGCCCAAGGGCGGCTGCGGGGCCGGCCGGTCCCGCGGGGTGCCCGGCAAGTTTCTTCGTCCCCATCCCGCTCCTCCAAGCCAACATCTTCCCTGGAGCCGGCGGCCGCGAGGTGCGAAGGCGCGGTGGGACCTGCATCAAGGCGGGGATCTCTTTTTTTTGGGGGGGTTTGTTTATTTGGTTTGGTTTTCCCACGTTAGACGATACTGCAACAGCCACACAGTGTCTTACTCACCTTCGTCTAAACCTTGAAGAAGTATACTTCAGCAAAATAATGTTCTCTTTAATTTGCAGGTTATACTTCACTTCTAAAAAATACCTCCCACCTTTTTTCCTTTATTATATCCACAAAATTATAAATTATTTTGTTCTTCTGCATCAGTTTATAGTTGTCATTAAAAAAAAATCCTTCTCCATTGCCACCACAGCTTGGAAATGCTCTCCCTCACACAATCAAAGTCCTAATTAATCAGGACACATAAACAGGCAAAGAGGCTTACACAAAATGAAAAGTATTTCAAAGTACACATTAGAATAATTTTTAAATTCCTAAAATGGTCACAACAGAACAGCGGTTTTCAAATGACAATAACTGAGGTCTACCTGTAAATTTAGAAAAGGCAAGATCATGAGTAGGATGCCATAATTACAAGGTATAAAATACTTATGAGTGACAGTAACTCATGCTAACGGGGACCATGGCAGTAGATTAAATAAAGCATAGAGGCAAATAAAATGATAGAAACTTCGTTTTTTTAGGTGAATGAAAACATACTTATATTCCCTACTTTACAAACGCTAATAATTTTTAAAAATCACCAGGGTAGCACTATCCTTTTAGAAGAAAACCACATAAAGAGGCAGATAACAAAGAGAAATTAAAGTCAAAGATAAAAGATTGTAACCAAAACTTTTTGAAGAAGCTATTTTAGATCCTCAGAGTACACATGTATCTGACTTAAAAAGACCACAGCATGCCCACAAGAAGTTGGGCTGTGTGAACCAGCACATTAAAGGATGTAATTGGAAGACAGACTTAAAGTAAGAAACTAGAAAAAAATATTACAAAATCAATGGAAATTTAACTTTTGGAAGATACAAATGCTGAATTAAACAACTGAGAGACCCCATGGAACAATTACCAAAAGTGTAAAGGATTATTAAAAGTATCAGAAAGAGAAAACCTGCCAGAAGATAAGTGGACTAACACCTTTTAACAGCGTAAAAGACTCCTTTTATGAAAAATAGGGCAATTGCAGAAAAGATAAGGTAGTAATCTATAGTGGTGTTTACTACAGTGGAAACATCGTTTCTTGAGTTAAAAAAAAAAAAAAGTTAAAAATTTTTCTTGAGTTAAAAGCAGTATTATCAGAGATTGAGCTGGAAGCAGAAAGCAACAATATTCACAGTGAGAAGATTCCAGCAATGTCCCCAAGGATCTTTGTGGGAACCTGTGTTATTCGAGGTACTCAGACACCACTACCTGGAGAAAGGGATGAGTGGTGAGTCGATGATATTAAGAAATAACACAAACTCATTCAAGCTGAGTGGATTGAAAGGGAACAGCGATGAACTGTGGAATCCTGTGGAATATTGTCACAACATGGAGCTGGGTAAACAGTAAAGGAAACTCAGTAGTACCAAGTACAAAATAACGATCCTGTTAACCAGCAGTTTTGTAATCACAGGAACTAATGAAGCCTCCTTCTAAAACCAGCAGCTGAGTGACATTTTAATTGAATTATATTAAGGCTGCAGAGTGACTTCAGTCTTTATTACACATAAAAGAATCCACAGAGAAAAGACTAAGGAGTGAATTCTCTGGTATCTAGTGAGACATTAAAACCCTTTGAAACTTTTAGGGTCCTCAGGTTTGGAGTGACTCCCAAGAGCTGGATCTAGAGTGAGCCTTGCCTTCACTGCACACACTCAAGGGACCTTCTATATGCCTTCCTATTTCCTGAATTCTGGGCTGCCAACTTTGACAAGACTTAAGGAAATTTCAGATAACAAAACCTTTATAGCATTTAATTTCATCGTCGTTGTTTTTTGTTTTGTTTTGTTTTTAATGGATGTAAAATGCAAAGGTAGTAATCAGGTAGAATATTTCAAGGAGCATTTTGTCCCACATCAGCAGTGCTGTCGGGGGGAGCAGCCTGGCCTTCCTCTTCCTCTCATCTTCATTGACTCTAGACCTAGAGACACATCAGAGAGCTGCATCAGCCTCAAAACTGCTCCAGGAAAAAAAAAAAAGGTCAGTTTTTAACTGGTTTGCCTGGTCCCAGGGCAAGGTGGGGGACAGAGACAGCTCTACTGGCAGAAGTATAGGTCTATAGCAGACTAAATTGAGTATAAAACTGCCTGGATCCTGACATTTAGTGCTAAATCTGCTATTCCTCCACCTTTGTCATCTATGGGGAAATAGTTTCAGGTAGAGAACAATGTCTCATGCTGTGTACAGTGTACAGTAATTTCTGCTGTTTTTCATGACCCATCCAGAAAGAAAAATATAATTAAGGCTACTGCAGTTGCTTTCTCTTTTATACAAACAGATTATTTAAACTAAACTCGGGTGCAGAATCAACATCCACTCTCCACTCCCAGCTCTCTTGTTCAAAAAGACAAATGGCTGCAATGAACATCCACTGCCAAGGGCTGGCTGGCTCATCCCAGGCAAGCTCCCAGCTGCCAGCCTAAAGACTGATTTGCACCCTCCCTCTCAAGGACCTTAAAGGAATTCTGCATTTTGGCAATCCAACAGCTTTGATAGCGGGCAGCAGACGTTAGAAGTAGCTATGCTATGGTGGTGTTGAAACAGACTATGGAATGTCCAACCCAGGGACTTGTTTCTCCTCAGGCCCTCACAATATTGGAAAGACCAAAGTGTGAATTACCATCAGTGAAAACATCTCCTCTGGAGGAGACCACGTCACCATTTCCAAATAAAAATGTATCCTCTGCTTTGTGAAATGGTGCAAGGTCTTGGTGCTTACCTTGGTGCACAGCCTGAGTGCTGTGGACAGCAGAGCTGGAAGCCTTTGCTCCAGGGAGGAATGGCACACATAAAGACATCTCCATCTTTAGCATTTCTGACTGACTGCAGGTTCTGGTTCTGCCTGGCAGTGACTCTTTACATGTAGAGACACCCACTTATGTGCTTTGTGCTCGCTGTGGAACCTGTTTTAAGGCTCTGAAATCTTCTCATGCATTGTTTAGGGAGCGTAGACACGAGGCCTGGATAATGAAGTGCTTCAGTCCTGACAGTCTGGGATATTGTGATTTGATTTTTCCCCACCACGGAAGAGTGAAATCATGTAACTTTTTAGTAGAAATACTGCTGCAATTGAAAATTTATTTTAAGTTTCTAACGTCACCAAGTAGGTACAGTTTATGAATGCCAAAGTCCTCTTCTGCTACATTAAAAAGAAGAGACAAATCCCCCAACAGAGCTCCATTAGAAACACCCTCAGCACTCCCACTGAGCTGAAGGGTGCATATGTAGAGAATACAAAGCAAATACTCGTGTTCTGCATGGTCTCTAAAAATGATTTCAAACACCACTGTCAACAGGCAGAAAGTTTCTCCCAAAACCAAGTGTGCCCCACCTTCACCCCATGAGTACCAGAAGCCACGCATAGCAAGGGATTCCTTTCAGCAACAGTAATTCCTTAAGACTTAAAACTAATGCATTAATCACCTTAATGGTAATCCATTAATGTGAAGAACCTGAAGATAAAAAGGCAGAATCAGGGATGTGCTCTGTAGCAATGGTGTTACAGTTTTAGGGTAATACTGAATTACAAAATTCGACTGACTAGAGGATTATCCATGCCAGCAGAGCGTGTGAAGTGAATACCAGGAGAGCAGAAAATGATGGCATAGAATATTAATATTTCTACACAGGGATTGGATGTGCTGACAGTGTGATTCAGAAAGGTGACTCGACATGGTTGCTTCTTGAAATCAGGCCCGAAGTATTTAAGGACCAAAATCGTTAATGTTTTATTTAAAGAGCGATACACTTGTTTACGTCGTGGCAGAATGATCCCTGTATACTGATCTCAAAATCTTTATATATCAGAGGGCAGTAATGCCACCACTTTGAACACTTCCAGTTAATTATCACTAGAACATTTTGATAATGACAGTGTATTTTGCAATATGAACAAAATGAGGGAAAAAATAGTAAAAGAGTTTAGAAAAAAAAAATGAAGTCCAAACAATCCTGGGAGCACTGACTTCAACAAGTTCAACAAATATTCAAGCCACATTTAATAACTTTATAAAACTAGTATCAAAGTAAAGAATATATAGTCAAGATACAGAAATCAAGTTGAGTGAGAGAAAACAGCCTGATGAGATCAAACAGAAGTTAAACAGAACAGATTAATATAAACAAGTTAGCTGAAAGGTCGCTTTGCTTCGTGTAGCACTATTTCAGCAACTCTTTTCCTCAACAGGTAGCTTAGAAGGGGAAAAAAAAAGATATGGATCACTTTAAAATCCTGCTGTATGTTTTACTGTGATTGTTTGTAGAAACAGCATCACCCCAGTTTGCAACCCATGTTAATTTCTTATTTAATAAACGCAGTGGAATTTTTTTTTGTAAGAAAATGAAAGTTCAGAATGAAGCGTCTGCATTCAGCTTTCCATTACACATACATTTATCATTCTATTGGCTAGGAATTCTTTTATTTGTGAACTGCAAATTATTAGGATTTGCTTACACTTCCAAACCTTTAGTTTGTCATAGATACTTCACTTCTAAAAGTGTCAGGTGTAGCACTCACTAATTACAGAATTATAAAAGGTAGAATAAGGCTTTGCCCATTCAGAAATTCGCATTTTTGGTAAAGGTAACAATATATCAGCATCACTAACATCCTAATAATAGGCATACATTTAATTTTATATCACCATTCTTCCAAAGAAAAAAAGAAAGACTAAAAGATGTGTGCAACTGGTTTTAGCTTAGTACAAAATTTTCAAATCAGAACTCATTCAGCTATGATAAACACTATGAATTACGTAGAAACATAGATGGAAAACAATGTGCCAGGCTTTAAAAGGAAAAAAAAATTGATTAGCAGTNAGTTTTGATGCAGGTTTGGCATTAACTGCACGTTATGGTCTTAGCCTCAGTATGCTCATTCTATGGTTGAGAAATTTAAAATACCAGATTTTTCCACGTCAGATATCAGGTATCAGGGAGCTGGTGCATACATTTCAGACAGGAGAACTAGGATTTCTTTGAGACAGGATCAATAATGTATTGTTAAAATGTCCAAAGTGTGCAACAATAAGGCAGATTTCTTATTACACCACCCCTTAAAATACCCATTGTTTGATGAACCAAACAAGGTGCTTTAAACCAGCAGAGTAATAGGAGACAAGCAAGTGCCAGAATGAAGAAAAACTGCTAAAATGGGAAGTGCCCTTTCTTTCACAAGGAGAAATAAAGAACTTTTGTATCTGGTATTTGAAAGGTTTTTAACAGCTGATATTCAATATCAGCTGATTCCTGAAGTGTTGGCAAGATACCAGGTTTCTGGTACTGGCCATGTCTAATGTTATTTAAATATTCACATCATGCAATAAGCAGTTTCACACTGCAATGTAATGGAAAATACTTCCTAAACTGAATTGGAACTGAGACCCAAAGCAGAACCAGTAAATAAATATCTTGCATATATGTCAAACTATATTCTCCAAACAAAACGTTACATCTTATCAAAGAAGTCAGAAAGTACTAACAAAAATTATATGCTTTCTACTATAATACTGTTAAATTTCCATGGCTGAGAATGTCCCATTAATTTTTTCTGCCTTTTTAAATTAGTTGACAAAGTAGAAATTCAAACACAGAAATAAAATGCATATATATGAGAGCACTGGCTCAGTGAGATATCAAATATACAGCATTCTAGTGTCAAAAGTACAGGCAGAAATGTCCAAGATTTCTTGGTGAAAAAGGGGCATTTGAGGAGTAAAAATTCTACTTAACAATCACTCACATTTTAACAGTGCATTAATTATAATAAAAGCTGGATGATAAGTGAGCAACAGAATCATAATGTTCAGTGTTCATAGCAGAACTTTAATCTCTGCTCATTTAAATGAGGTTGGAAACATATACTCATGTATGTGAAACTTTAAGTAGCTATGTTTGTTTTTTTCAATTTTTCAGGATTCTTGCAAGAGGCAAACTTGTGACATGGAATTGAGCTGGATGTCAGTACAAGGTGGTGCTCAGAGAAGTCTTCCTCTCGATGCTGTGCCTCTGGCTTATCAAAGGATGATTAGTCCTACAATCTTGTTTGATCTATTCTTTTGCCTCTAGGAAAAGGGTTTCTTGAGGATACAGTTTTACCTCCAGTAATGATTTATTTGGATCCAGCTGGGTCACCTGCAAACATATGAACACAAAGATATGTGTAAGCAGACTTTTGAATTATCTTCACAGCGCAGACTTCCACAGGGAAAATTTTTGAGTCCCTCCATCAGTGATATCTGAAGTAGTGAGTATTATTTTCCAGGACACAGATTAAGAAATTTATATTGTGTTTTCTGTTTTTGTTATTATAAGTATTATTTTGTAATAACAAAGAACAGAATAATGAAAAACTAGAATCCATGACATTAATTCCAATAAGGTCTGGTTCTCTACAATAAATTAATGCATGAATCTGTTTTTGTCAAAGTTCATAACTTTTGGAAGGATTACTAGAACACGTGAGTTAAGATGAAAAATAAAACTGTACTCCTAGATAATTATCCCAAAATTTCAGTCAAACTGATAGTGCAAGCAGCACAGCCAACCCAACAGGACCTCTCCAATGAAAAGGGAAAACCTTTCTTTTCCTACTCCCTCTCTTGCCCCAAGTCACCCAGCTTTCACTCACTTCAGTGCTTTGCAGACACCTCAGTGATCCCAGGCCAGGAGAAAACTGTTTATTTTTCTACATATTTACTTCTATGGACAAATTAATGACAACAAGTGTCCCAGTGTCATTCTGATGTTTACAAGCCAATGCCATGACATGCTTCAGAATACTGCAAAGCTTCATGTTGAAAGATGAACCATTTTCTGAAATACTTCACTTCCATTTATAAACTTATTTTCCCTGGTAATTCTGTGGTTTGTGTATTTTGCTGTATGAGCACACCAGTTATGAGAAGTCTGCTTGTGAATAATAGTTATTAGTCTTACACCATAGGTATAAATGCAAATGCACACCAATAACACATTTTTTTCAAAGTTAAATTTGTTTCATCTATGATCATAGCATGCCACTGCTTTCTAAAAATGTTTTTTGAGAACATTAAGGGTTCAGCACACAAAATGCTAGGAATTAATAAGAAATGTTCATGTAATTTTCTTAAAAGCCTAATTTATTAATCCTGTTACCTATTAACAAAAATAGTATTGCTTCTCATTCTCTCCCCCCAACTAAATCAGGCAAACTTGAAATATATTTGCATTTCTATTGTCTTATTGAATAATTAGGGAAAAATTATTATTTAAACAAACATTCAAGGCTTATCACTTCCTAAGATAATCGAAATCAGTGTAATTTCATCTGACTGCACCAGAATTTTTTAAAGAATGACATAATTAAAAAACCCAAACCAAACCCCAAAACCAAGCAGATGCATTACTTTTATTCCCAAAGCAGGAACATATTTTCTTAAACTTCATGTACCGTGGTGAGCTACTGCTAGGTGTCTGAAGAGAAAAATAATTTACAAAAACCAGACTCAATTTTAGATTCCTATTATCTACAGTCCAATTATGCATTCCTGCACAGATGCTGCCTGAATTATTGAAAGGTTATTATCTTCAAAAGCAAACCTGTTATGTAAAAAACAGCCAAAGTACTGCATTTAAGTTTGTGATTACAGAAGTATGCTAATTAAGTATCTTGTTGCATTTTTTAATGTTTTGGTATTCTGCTACAGTCTGTTACTACTCCCTGAGCAGGGAGTGAGGTAAAGAGGGGTCTGTGCAATTCACAGCATCTGAGGTATTGGGCACCTGAGAGAAGCAACCTCCCTTCTTTTCACTACAAGCCTGTATATTTAGACATCTCTGTTTTCAGATCCTGCAACCATTTTGTTGGGGTTTTTTTGTTTGGGAAAAGGAAAGTCACAACAAGTCTCTTTTACACTTAGAAAAAAAATAAAACCTCAGAAGTATGCCTAGGCACCAAACACAACCTTGCAGGCTGTAACCATATGGAAACTTATTATCCACTTGACTGTAATTCAAGATACATGTCTTAGTCTAAGGTCTGCAAACTTCAAGGGCCTTAAATAACAACAAGGCACAATATTTCTTCCTCAGTGAGAAGGGTCCTGGGAGCCTTGTGGAGTACCTGCAGCACAAGAACTGTGCAGCTTTTCACCATAATTTCAGTGTGCTGCTTAATTCACTGAGGGACAGCAGAGTTTGCAAATGTTTACACCATTACCCAATTAACTAACAATATGGCTCCTACATCTGTCAACAAACAAAGCTGTTGTTGCTTTGTTTTAGCTCCTTGGCATTTTCTGTTCATATGGGTCGCCATTGTACTTAATTATCACACCACAACCCTTCTGCAGCTTCTACTTTGTTATTTGTGGCTTGTAAATATGTTGTTTACTACAAAGAATAGAAGCCTTATTAGTGAACACACCCCCTAACAAAAGAAATGGTTTCTCTTGTAAATATATGAAATGTAAGACCTAAGATGCATTCTAACTTACAGTATTTTAAAACAGAATTAGAAACCAAAGAATGATCTATAGCAGAGATCAAAGGAAAGAGCTGTAGCCTGCAAAGGTGTGTTCAATGTAGTGTTCTACTGAATCTCATTCACTTACATTTATGTGCATTATTTCATAATGAAGAGTATAAAATGTCTTTAAATGCATATCTGTGTGCCTTGTTTTATTACCATTAGTATAAACTCTGGAGCCCACTTCAATGCTGACACCCTTGGCTCTGTTGCCATTGCATTATGATCTTTCCAAAACAGCCCTGCACATGATGTAAGCTACACTGTCCCAAACCCCTACACCTTTATCATTTGAAGATTTACTCTATGCTGTTAGCAATTACACAGGAAGTCACTGAAGTGCGCTTACATATTGAATCTGATTTCATCTGTCCCACCTATGTGGTGGAATGAACACTTTCTTAATTAAGGTTGCAAAAATCACCTTCAGCATTAAGTTAAAAGCCTTAACAAAAGCTAAATGCACATTTTTATC
>VZTN01012919.1:4550-136502 GCA_013400515.1 Erpornis zantholeuca
TGAGGCTTAAACTAACAAGTGTAAACAGACATCACTGGGAATAATTTTTAAATCTCCAAAGTAAGGAATTTTTATTTTTTTTTTAACAAATGAGTATGGTATTAAAAAAACATAATGCTTTCCTTTTAAGTATTCTATCATCCTACAGAAGTTATCCTGTTTTGAGGGTTCTGTTTAACATGAGTAATCTGGTGGGAAAGGAAAGAAGCCATGAGCGGAGGCTCCTCTGCTCTTGTTTTGGTCAGGAAAAATTAAGTTTTTCAATAAACTCTTACCTTTTGTATATGAAAGCAGGATTTTGGTTACAGTGGTGAGCAAGCCATCAGAGCTAATTTCTTTAGAAAAAAAACCACCAGGGTCTCTTTTCCTGGATGCTGTATAGTTCTATTTTTAGTCCATGAGTGTGGTGGGGAGGAATATTGATTTTTAAAAATAGTTTTAAGTTCTAGCAACACACATGTATCAAATCTCACAATGTGCCTGTGAAGATATTTATTTAAAGCAACATTTTAATCTTATTTCTTTAAAGGCAATTCTGTACCTGCATTAGAGAATATTAAGTGTTGTATTTTCAAGGGCTTATTAAATATTCAGTCATTTTCTTTTTCTGTTGTCAAGTGTGTCAAGGGCAAACCTTCTGTGTCCTGGAATGTAACTCAAACTAAATGAATCTTAAAAGATGCTATTAAATGTTCACTTCAGAAAATATACATTACACAGTGAGGGGAGTTAAAAGAGGAGGTGTCGAGATCCAACCCCAGAACAAGTTGTATTTAGATAAGATAAAAACTTTATATGGGAAATATGGTGAGCGATTTTATTCAAAACTTAAATGTGAAGCAAGAAGTAAGGATGACTGTGACTATTAACACTTTGCTGTGCATTAACCTCTTCAGTGTGACCTGTCCATCTTGCAACACTAAATAATTGCGTAGAAATAGCCTATTTTAAGGGTATGGGATGGACAGATGAACCTTATTTTGAATATGGAGTAGTATGAGTCTGATTTCATGAATATGTATGATACACCTGAGTGTGAGGAACAATTTCATCTCTGCTGTTGTTTTGCTCAGACTCTGTCTAAACTGTTAAACCTTAGAATGGCTTAACAGCCTTAGTAAGGCTCTGGCTCCATCACAGGACAGTGGCCAGTCCCATGTCTGCGTTTGCTTGGAAAGGAAATGTGAGTGTGTGGGACAGATGTGAGCCACAGCATCCTCTGACCATGTGCTTTTTCCTACTGTGAAATCCAGACAGTGCCCATGAGATAAGACTGTTGTCAGGTCATTTGCAGCCACAATTTTTAGTGACTTTAATTTTTCAAGGCACTTAAGGAGCTATGTGCAAGGTAAGACATGAATTTGGACTCATAAAAGTTCTGCTAATCCACAGACTGCTCAATTTGGTGCTCTGGAATTGGTTGTCAATTTTGAAGTTGCTTTAAACTCTGAGGTACTCAGTCCCCCACAAGACACTGGATTCAAAATACAAATCATAAAGTTTTCTACTTCCAACAAGTTATCTTTAGGTATCTCACACACACTTTAGATTTGTGTGCTTCATTGAAAATCAAGTTATAAATTATTAATCCACTTACTGTGAACTATAGCAACAGAGCTTGGCTGGTGATCCCATCAACTAGACAAGCTGGGAGATGGAATCTCTACTGTTTGAATGTGTGCTGCTGAAAGACAAGGACAAAAATTGGGTGCACACTGCCTTCAAACTGTGAGCAGAGGGAATCAGCAGCCTACTGAGAGCTTTAGCTGCTTAATGAGGAATATTCTGCATGCTGTGCATTACATACTGAATATTTTTGTAACTTTTAACTGCTGTCTTCTGGCAAAAATGGATCTGAACTTTTTATTAATTCAATTTGTATTAATTTCAATTTTGAAAACAGTAGCCCCATAGTGTTTCTACAACCATTCTGCCACTTAGAAAAATGATTCCCTCAGGAGGGAAAAAGAATACCTAAATGAAAAAAGTTAATTTTATCACATCCATTGAAACAAACAAGAAGCAGTTATTAAAAAAAAAAAAAAAGAACATTTCTAAGAAATAAGAAAAGGATAGTGATTACTTGGATATTATTTGAAAATTTCTGTTCAGCTTTTTTTGGAGACATTCAAAAATATGTTTAGGCTGCAATCTTTGGTTTAAAAAAGGGGGTGAATAAGCTGTTTTGCTCTATACCAAGGCTTGAACTTGTCTTGCAACTACTCAAGACCAAAGTCTTCAGAACTTCTCATGGTGAAAACTTGCTAATGATTCAAAGAGAAAATTGTCTCTTGCTGTAACCTCTCTGACCAGGCTAACTCCTTTTAGATTTTTGTTCTTCATAAAAGAAATCAGGAAACAAACAAAAAGTTGTGTATGGTGCCCTGGTTATTGTGGACCGAGGAACTATTGCAGGACTGAGGAACAGAACTTGGTTGGTCATGTCCACCAGAGTATCTGAGTTCAAATCTGTACTGACTTTGTCTGAAATGTGCTGCTTGCCCACACAAACAAAAATGGATATATTTTTAGAGGCTAATTACTTTAGACAAGCTGGAATTAGGATGAAGGAGAAGGAAAGCATAAAGTGAGGATAGCACATGACTTCATTTTATTTCTATCATTACAGGTATGTATGAAAACCATGCTAGAGACTTTTCAATGAATTGCCTGGTATTATATAACTTAATACTAAGGAAGCATCTTTGTTAATCTAATATTAATCCCTTGGCATTTTTTGTTTGACTGATAAAATGTTCCCTCTTGCACTGATCTTTGCATTTGCTTCTTGGATGTTCTCTGAGCCATCTGATTATTGCAATAACAATGTAGGTCTCTTGTGTATGAGGCTTCATCTTGCTCGGTTCTATGCAAGCTCTGTCCTGATCCAAGGAGCTGGCAGTTTAAAACCAAATGCAATGAGAGTCAAAAGGAATGTGTGTCTGCTCAAAATCAGTGATGCTATGCATAGGCATGGCAAAATGTGTGCATCTTATTGTTTTACATTTCTCTAAGTGGTTATTGTGGGCTTATAAAGAAATCCGTCACCAGATTGATAGTGTTTTCTTGTCTTTGTTCTAACCTCTGGAGGATGACTGTCTTTAGGATAATGGAGTAAGGTAGAGGATTTTGGCCATGACTGAATGTCTTATGCCTTTAGGGATAATAAAACACTGAATGTAGGTGCACAGCTAAAAATTTCAATCTGCCTTGCCAAGTGCCAAGTGCAATGTTAATGCAGTGTCAGTGTTAAGCGAAAGAGTAATAAATAGCTTGTCAGGCAGTTCTACCTGTAGTTAATCTCTTGGTATTTGGCACTTTTTTAGAAAGGTTCTGAACCTTAATGGACCCTTTTCCAAAATACTGTCCAGAAAACAGTGGTAATTATTTACATACTTTTAGATTCACTACACTGCTGAGTGCAGAGTGAATTCTTGTTATATGAGTTGTTGGTAAATTGTATAGTTGTTGGTTAATTTTACTTTGGTTAGGCTTAATGTAGTTTTCTTTTATTTTCAGACAAAAACCCAAATTTCACAGTTGTCTGAAATCACCAAAGTGTCGTTGTTGAAGTGGTTGCCCAATATTTTATCTGTCAAAAGTTCCCTCCCAAGTCCCAAACTACAGTGCTGACTTAGCTTCAGCATTCTCAGCCTCCAAAGATTTGTTTTCTTTTTATCCTTGACTGTGTAGAAGGATTCTGGAGGATTCTCTAGGAGACACCCAAGGGTCGTTCTTAGCCCATCAGTGGCTTAGAGTCTGATAAACTCTCTATCCATCTCATGGAGAGGTTTTGCAAAGATCTGTTGAGATTAATTCACTTAGGTTACATAAATCTTGTTGTATTTGCTGGCTCTGGTTGTCTCACACAAGATTGAGGCTCTTTTTTGTATGTTGGTGTCAGGTGCTGTGATCTATGAACATGCAGCAGTTTTGTAGTTGAGGCAAAGGCAGAAAAGCCTGTTCAGTAAAAATCAGACAGTGTAAGATCCTTTGCTTAGCTTTTGGCTAGAAGTCCAGTCTGGATGATAAGTGTTCAGTCTCTGAGTCAGTCCTTTTTGAGAGGTAATAGATTGAGAGTGTTTGAAATGGTAGGGCATGGTGTAGTAACTTTTTTCCTTGTCTGAGGAAAGGAAGCCATAAATAAACTGCTAATATCTGATATAGGTTGTTATATGGGATTTTTCATAGATCCATCTTGTGAGTCTGAATGTAGTAAATTTGCCAGGCCTGCATTGTAAATTTAATCTTGTTTCCAGAATAAGAAGAATTCTCTCTACAAGTTGTAGACACAATATTTTGTTGTCTAACCAATGTTCTGTGTTAGAAAAATGCAAGAATTCAGTACTATATGAACCCAAATGGGTTCCTGTGGCACATAACACTAAATCTGAATGCTGATACTAAATTCAGTCATTGATATCCGAAGTACACAAAATCAGTTTTTCCACAATGTTGTATCCTGTATTAAAGTGGCAGAACAGAGGCATTCCTGCTTATGGCTGTTATTTTGTCTGCCGTGCAACTAGTTTGCCAAAGAAGTTCAAGATTTCAGTGTGGTAAAATATAGGTATTTGATATTTTTGAAAACCTGTTTAGGCATGTTTTTGCCTGTTTGGGCCCCTAACACTTTCAAAAATCTTTGTGTCTCCAGAAGGCTTTTTTCCCCCGGGGTAATATTGTCTATAAAATGTCTATTAAGATGCAAACTCAAAATAAAAATAAAATTTGTGTACCACACCACTGCTCTTTGAGTAATAGCTAATATGGTAGTAATGTCATTGAAAAGAAGTTAATCATTGTAAGCAAAGGAACAACTGACCTCAAAACACCTTTCAGTCAGTGTAAGAAAATATATCTCCTGCTCTAGCTCTTTGGCTTAGTGTTACTTTTTGAAAGCCTGTCCTGGACATTCTCTGTTATTCAATGCTTGACTGTGATGGCTGAGTTGAAGATCAGGCAGTATATGTTTTATAAGTCCTAAACAATTCTCTGTGATGGCTGTTTCCAGGTTATTTACCTGTATTTTTGAATTTATGTGTCTATACTAGAACTGAATTTGTATTTCCCTTTTTGTTCAGATTGTCCTGGATTTGTAACTTTGTTAGCAGGACTGTGGATCCTAAGACTGTGGCAAAGCTCTGCTGCCACAGGGTGTGAGGTTCTGCAAGGTTTACTTTTAGTGCTGCCCAAGAGAATCAGTGATGGATGACTACAAACATAATAGGCTATGCAAACAACTCTAGCTGTAACACAGAAGGCATTTTTTATCAGTAAATATCCTGTATTTATAAATCATTGAAAATTGAAAGGAAACCTAGTTTGGGTCTTCTCCTGGATAACTCTGAGGTGCCCTTTAAGACAGGTGTGAATTCTGAACCATGATCTCAAGACCATTAGGGCCAGCCTACATTTTCCACTGTGTGAGAGGTGAACATCTTTAAATGCTGTGGTTGGTGTGTACAGGGACTGTTTGCAAGGAACCTTGACAACTGAATCAAATTCAGACAATTTAGCACAGATTAAAGAATTTGTTTCCGCTTTCCTAATGAGTTGCATTTTGTCATGGTGTCCATCGTCAAGACTTTTCCTGCTCCTGGACTCCTGGCCTGCATGTGAGAGCTGTCTGCTGCTCTCCTCTGGCTTAGATGGAAATTTTTATGCATATGAATTTTTCAGCTGTTTGGGGATGAAAGAGTAAAAGTTTTACTATAAACATCGACATAGTATTAATATGAAGAACTGTGTGGTTCTGATGTCTCTTTTATCTCTTTGTGTTTCAGTTCATCGCTTTTGCCTCTTTATTCTTCATCTTAGTTTCAATCACAACCTTCTGCTTGGAAACACATGAGGCTTTCAATACTATTATAAACAAAACTGAACAGGTCATCAACGGGACAGAGGCTGTGCTACAATATGAGATTGAGACAGATCCTGCACTGACATATGTGGAAGGAGTCTGCGTGGTATGGTTTACATTTGAATTTTTAGTACGTGTTATTTTTTCTCCCAACAAACTTGAATTCATCAAAAACCTCTTGAATATCATTGACTTTGTGGCCATCCTGCCCTTTTACCTAGAAGTGGGCCTGAGTGGGCTCTCCTCCAAAGCTGCTAAGGACGTGCTTGGTTTCCTCAGGGTGGTAAGGTTCGTGAGGATCCTCCGGATTTTCAAGCTCACCCGGCACTTCGTGGGCCTCAGGGTGCTGGGTCACACTCTGCGAGCCAGCACCAATGAATTTCTGCTGCTGATAATATTCCTGGCACTCGGCGTTTTGATATTTGCCACTATGATCTACTACGCAGAGCGAGTGGGAGCCCAGCCTAATGACCCATCAGCGAGTGAACACACACAGTTCAAAAATATCCCTATCGGCTTCTGGTGGGCTGTAGTCACCATGACCACCCTGGGATATGGGGATATGTATCCACGGACTTGGTCAGGCATGCTGGTGGGAGCCCTGTGTGCACTGGCGGGAGTGCTCACCATAGCCATGCCCGTGCCTGTGATAGTTAACAATTTTGGGATGTACTACTCCCTGGCCATGGCAAAGCAGAAACTACCAAGGAAGAGAAAGAAGCACATCCCTCCTGCTCCTCAAGCCAGCTCACCCACCTTCTGCAAGACAGACTTGAACATGGCCTGCAATAGCACACAGGGTGACATCTGCCTGGGCAAGGACAACCAGCTGATGGAACACAACAGGTCATCAGGTAGGACCCCACTGGAAATGCATGTCCTCTGAAAACACTTTATAGACCAGTATGTTTGGTAGGGGTCAGAAAGCAGCCAGTCTTTCTGCCAGGAGAAGATGTAGCTCCCACCCTTCTCCCCTCCAACATTTGCGTGTGTCAGTCTCATAGAGGACAAAATAGGTATAGTGATGTTCCCAAACCTCTATGTAGCTGGTCTATACAGTTTTGCTTGCTCTGTTGAGAATGCTTTCCTGCTGATGATATCAACCTTTTCTTTTGCCTGTTGTTTGTTGCGTTGTATGGATGTTTCTTGTTTTTCTGCATGACTGTGACTATTTGAGCAGCCACCGTGTCCCACCCTGTTGGACTCCATGGTGTTTTGCCTCAGTGTCTGTCTCTCGTGTCAGCTTTGCCTGTGCCACATCGTGGCCTGTTAAGCAAGATCCTACAAAGAAGCAGTCATTTAAAAGGAGCAGGTGCTTTACATCCAAAGCCCAGCACTCAAAGGAAATAGGAAGAAATTTTCTTTCTAGTTTTCTTTCCATTTGGCATTCTGCTTCCCTGGCTAAAAGAACCTCCTTCATCTGTGTTAGATGAGACATTGCATGATATTTACTATTCATTAAATTATACTAGCATAGCTGATGTAAATTTTATCAAGAAAAAGCAACAGGCCTTAGCACTATCATTGCTATTAGGATTGATTTTTGTGATTTCTATTACCTTATTTGTTAGAGTTCCAAATGATGAATAAGGAGTATTTTGTTCTTTACTCAGTGAAATTGCATGTCAAATGACAGCCTCAGTCCCTCCAAGCCACTGCTCTATATTCCAAATCTGTTTCAATTAAAGAATAAATTTTACTTCTCAGTATAATTAAATAGTTTAGCAGCAAGAATTTTTTTTGTTTGTTTCTTAAGTGTATTTATTCTTAAGCCAAACACAATCTGTTTATAAAGCTCAATACCAGTCATTAGACGCCTGTTGTAAAGCTGCTAAAGAATAAGAAGAGCAAAACCACTCATGACTGGTGTAATTCAGTAACTGAAATTTAGTTTTTAAAAAGAAGAGAATGGAAAATCAGTCTCTGAAAAAGATTTTTTCTTTTCTGTTTCTCTGTTACTGAATAGCAATTATGTTCAAAGAAGCTCGGTTTCACTCTCTGAGTTACTGTTCACAAAGTTAACACATCTCTTTGAACATCCTAAATATATTTAAGAGGATGGAAACACTTGAAAAGACTGACAGTAAAATATAGTTAGTTTTTCAGTGCTTTGACTGATACCCACTTTGAGATAACATCTTTAAAGTGTTAATGACAAGAGCTTTTCATGCCATCAGGTCCTACTAAAGGTATTCTGAATGGAGAAGGCTCTGTGCTATCACTGTCTCTTACTAAGAGGCACTTTTTTTTGTGTCTACAGCTTTATTTACAAGGGGTTATAATCCTTGAAGTTAGGGAGAAAGCAGACATGCAAGAAGGAGCCATGTTAAAGTGTTTCTTTTCAGTAGAGCCACTGCTCGCATCATGCACTGTAGCTTTATTTCTGGTAGAGAATGTTATTAGAGTCACTATGAATTATGTGCAAAACTTCAAGGCTGAATTCTGCCCTTTGCATTCCCAGTTCAGAAAAAAACATGCTCAGGTTTAAATGCAAAGGTAAAGCTGAAGTTATGTGCTGTACTGAGAAGAGATTTTTTCTTGAAGTGTGGCCTGAATTTGAAATAGTAGATAATTTTAAAAGAGAGTCCTTTGGGAGTGACAAATCAGGCGAGGTACAAGTCTTGCCATTTGAAAAAATAAAGTACAGAGACCAAAGACAACATTTAATGTTGGGTACTTATGATGACAAGCAGTGTAAGTGTAATAAATATGGAAATGAAAGCTGAGTGTGTTATTAAACAATGTGTAGTGCCAAATGTTGAAAATATGGCCCTTCTGGGTGAGGGCTTGTCTTTAAAACCTTAAACAGTATATTCTAAAAAAAAATGCCTAACATGACCTCCTGTTCAGCAAAAACAATACTCAAAATAGTGAATAAGGGTTTGAAATATCCAAGGCTGACTGCATTCTGACAAGTTACAGTCCAGAGTAGGTGACTAACTGAGCCTTGGTTTGACTATTTCTTAGTTCATGCTAGTTTAATCTAATTTTATATAAATTTTAGAAGAAGAGCAGGAAAGTCAAAAGATCATTTGTTCTTGAACAAAACGTATACCTTTTGCCATTTTGTACTGATTAATGATGAATTGCAATCTTGTTTTCTTCTGATGATTTACTTTATAACTACTTTTTGAGTGATGGGAATATCTGGCATTCAGCGTAAGCTCTTTGTGATGTCTCATTTCCTCATTCATTATTGTCTGTAAATGGGCATGGTGCTTTAACCAGTGTTATCAGGTGAAGACAGTGCAGGAAGTGAGCAGCCACTCTCACCTGGTGAAAGGCTCCCTCCCATCAGACGTTCTAGTACAAGAGACAAAAACAGAAGAGGGGGAACATGTTTCCTACTGACAACAGGTGATTACACGTGTGCTACTGATGGAGGGATCAGGAAAGGTATGGACTTCTTTCATTAGATCATAAAAGGTTACTCAGCAATGTGCTTGTGAAAAACAATCTTAGAGTAAAATGCTGTGCACAGTGCTCTAAGAGGAAAGACTGTACTCACAATGTATCTTTTTTTCTTTACTCCTAGTCATTCTTTTCCTTTTAGAAACATTCACCTCCTTTAGTCTTCAAAAAATGTGCTTGATGTTGGACCCTCATTTCACTTATGTCTTCATTTGTCTGTAATCTCTAACAGAAAAGCCTGCAGTTCAGACCTTGCTCATTCAACCACCCATCATTTAATATAAATTTTATTCTAAAAGACAAATAAATCATATTATAATTTTGGTCTGCTCTTAATAACTTAATAAAATTTACAGCTGAATACACTTTAAAGGTTGAAATGTCAGAAGTAAGCCACATTATTTGTTCTGAACATAAAAAAGCATATCCTGAGATGCTATTTAGATTTCTCTTGAGTAAATTATATTCTTCTGGCATTGTATCATTCTGACAAATTGCACATTTCTGAGTGCTGATGTGTAGTTGTTCACCTCAGAGTCCATTTGAAGTAGCCACATGGAACTGGACAAACATTTTTGCCTGAAATTTTTCTTTTTATTTTTTTAAACTTGCTTGTTGTGTAGCAGACATAGCTGTTCCAGCCAGCCATATACTCTAAAAGAATTCTCTTGAATTTTTTCTGCAAATGCTTTTTTTACACTTCAAAGCATGAGCTCAGTAGGTTAAACCTGTGAAGTCAGATATGCAACCAATTCCATGTGTATGGTATTTGTAAAGAGTATGACTCTCTCTATGCTCGGGCATTTTACACACATATAATATATATTTAATGTTTAGCTCAAATGAAGATTTATTGCAAGCATGTTTTTGCACAGATTTACTACATTTTTCCCTGAGCATATATTTCACACTGTCTTCTCCACAACTAGGATTATTTAAAATATCTCTAATGGTAAGAGTCTTTGAGGAGGTCAAGAACACCTGAATAAGGTAGATCATCATGGTGTCTTGCAAGATGAGGTTTTTGAGTTCACTCAGCAAGTTATGGCAGTAACCATGACTAGAGCAGATCAGAAATAATAAAAAAAGTTATACATCAGCTACTAAAGATATATTTATATAATAGTAAAACATATTTTATCCTGGAAGATTTTAATTTGTAAATCTAGATTTAAAAGAAGATGGTTTATATAGTTTTTACTAGAAAACTGGGGTTTGAGTTCAGAATGGATAATTTTTTTATGAGAAATGTCCTCTTTGTCTGGCTCTGACACTAATCTTAGCTGAGGCTGAAATGTTTTAGCCAGTGGCTTTGGAGTGTATTTTATACAGTGTAGGGAAGTTAGCCCATAAGCAGAAAATACCTTCAACTTATATGCAAATGGGTTTGAATGATTGAATTTAATTCACACATCAAGTCTACTACTTTTACATTTCATTTTTTCCCTTTCTTTCTTTATTTTGGTACATTCTTCTCATTTGGTTTGTTCCTTAGTTGATTCTTGGTTGTGTTTAATTATCATTTATTCTGAGCTTTTTTCCATTAACACTCTAATTCCATCTCTAAGATGATACTGGTTCAGAGCTGATCCACTAAAACACCTGAAAAGTACTGATTTTGGATCATGCATTTCTCACTATTCATCTTGTGTATCCAGTTTTCATTTTTTAGAGGCTTCTATTTTATTTATAATCTTTACCATCTTCCTCTATCAGTTCTTTCCTTTTATTATTAGAAGAGTAGCAAGAAAATAATCTTAAAGACTACTTTCCTAGTTTCTATGTAAAAAAGCTACCTGTTTATTTTGATTTCTTTTTTAATAAGCTTTATGTTTACAGGGAGTTTAAATATATACACTAGCATTGTGCTTCCCTTTCCCTTTTCAAACATAATTCTTTCTAACCTATGTAAATAATGATAGAAACTCAGAAACTGGAGGCTGTTTCAGAAATGTTTCAGAATTCTGTATAGTATCACAGTCTAGCCTGCCCTTGCCATCTGGAGAGAACATTGCACAATGTTTTAGCAGACATGAGGCTTTACATTTGCTCTAAGTATGGTTTTACAGTATGCAGGTCACAATAGGTAAGAAATATGTTAATTGTCATAAGGGAAGAGCCTAAGATATAATTTTTCCTAAAGGTGCTGTTAACTGTCTGTTACCTAGAGATCTGGAATTTGAGCCAGTAACCCTTTCAAACCAGAAAAATAAAAGTTTGCTAACATTTTATGTGTTATTTAGCTTTCTTGTCATTGGTATTTTAGGGTTTCTGTGGGAAGAGTCTCATTATTTCCCTGTAAACAATTTAGACCTGGACACCTTAACCTGACAAGTGCTTAAATGCATATTTGTCTTCTAGGAAATAAGTAATGCCAGCAAAAAATCGGTGAGACTTCTCATGCTTGCAGTGAAGCATGTATCCATGTACTTGAGGAGCAAGGTCCTGCCCAGCTTAATCTTTGCTCTATTTCCTTGCTGATAATGTCTCTTCCGACTGACGAGCAGATCCTTTTCTTAACAAATGGGTTTGTGGAGGAGCTGCTGAAAACACTTGAAGATAGTGATGCAGTGAATAGCAATGTTTTTTCGTTGTTTTACAGCATAGCCTCTACAAAGTGAAAAAAATCCATAGTAGCAAAAAGTAGGTGGCTAGAGCTCACAGTGTATGTGAACAGAAATGTCTGTGAGTGCAATGTTCCCTTCAAATTGTGGATCATGTGGTTGCCTCATTTAATGATTAATTATTTACTACTTGCTTATATGGATTAATACCATTGATTTTGTTCAAATCATCTGGAAAAGAAGCACAAATTCAATGTTTTAAGTTTGCCATTCAGGAGGCATTTAAAAATATGTCGAAATCTGCTGTCTTACTAGATTTTAAAATTAGAACCAAAGTCTAAGGGTTAATATTTCTGAAGATGAAGCTTTTTATACTATCATTTAATCCACTGCAAAATTGATTTACACATACAGTATAAAATTTATCTGGTTTCTGGTTTATTTATTTTGAAGAAAAAGTAGTCCTTTATTAGAAATTGAATTTAGCAGAGATTATATAATTCTAACAGTTTCTATAGTCTGTCTTAACGGGTTTTTGGTTATACTTAGCCAGATAGCTCAATCACCCTGGTGGGATCCTTTATCTTGCACTCTGTGCAACCCTGCTGAAGCCCACGGAGTGATACTAAGTGCAAGATGGGATGTGGAAGAGCAGGTCAGACCTCTTGTGTGGTGGTCTGTTTAATTTTTGGGGGAAAAACAGATGCATTAATTTGTAAATAACTTTATTTATTAATATCTTTTTGGTAGTAATGTGTCTCAGCGCTGAGTTCTTTTGCAGGCAGATCCCCTCTGAGTCCCTGATAGCTCCTTGGATTACATTACGTTGTACTGTTTGTCTTTGTCTATTTTTTGGCTGAATTCAACTGATGTCTGTGCATTTTCTCATACAAGGCTATGAAAAATCTCGAAGCTTAAACAACATAGCTGGCTTGACAGGCAATGCTCTGCGACTGTCTCCAGTAACATCACCCTACAGCTCACCTTGTCCTCTAAGGCGCTCTCGTTCTCCCATCCCTTCCATCTTGTAAACCAGATGGCATCAATCGGCTACATAGTATTAAATCAAATACTGTTTACCACATATTGGAAATAAATGTAGCATTAAGCATAGGCTCCACAAATATGGTCTAACTCCTGCATCATCCAACTGCCAGTAGTAAGAAAAGCCACTTGGGTAGCTGAAGATTTTTGTCTTGGCTTTTAAAGGTTACTTAAGGTAGCATTTCTCCTTTTATCTACTATATTGTCCTACTTTCCTGTGGCAATAAAAGGACAGTTAGTGGATGCTGTTGTCCAGTATATTCAATAAATAAGCATATTTTCAGGGAGATTTACTTAAAATAATGTGCTTCCAAATAATTATCAGTCACTCCATTGAACTTCCATTTCTTGTGACTCTAATCCATTCTGAAGATGTCTGCTCTGAAGGGTCTGCTCATTTGCATGGACCATCCTGTCTCCATCACCTGACAAGCAGTGTTGCCGACTGTGGAGACCACAGAGGGCTCTGGATGTGTGTTCTCACATTGTTACCATCCTGCTGAAATGAAAGCACTGATAAACTGGTCTGCATGTGGGATTGTTTCTCTTCGTTTAACCTTTTCCTTTATTTTTTTAACTATCTACTTGTTTATAAACAACTTTATTTTGTGATTAACTTATTTCGGTACTGGATTGCTGTATCAGAGTTCTGAATGTCTCCGGTTGTTTGCACACAGATAACTGCAAAGAGGTTGTCATTACTGGTTACACGCAAGCAGAAGCCAGATCTCTTTCTTAATGGCTTGGGGAAGGCACAAAACATGCAAGAAAGGTAAACGCCATCCAGACTTGCAATTTTAAGCTAGCAAGTGCTGCTTGGTACTGTAGTAATTTCTCTACTCCAGGGTTCTTCAACATTTTCAGAAGCCGAGTACCAAGTAAAATTGAAATAATTATTGGGGGCTTTTTTGTACCATTGTAAGAGGGTAGTAGTTCTCAAGTTGGGTTTTGACCAGCCTTATACCTCTGGCTCATGGGCTTCAAAAATTTCTTCAGTCAATGTTTTTTGAGGTGCTTTGTCCTATATGTTGTTTGTCTGTCTGTTTTGCAACCTGTCTCCTTGTATTCTCCATCTGTCTCCATAAAGCACAGAGATAATGCTAAAATGCCCCCCTCTTTTAAGTTGAACTAAGAACACTTTTTCTTCTTTTCTCTTTTTTCATATGGACTATACATCCGTGTATAGATAGAAATATATATATTTTTCCAGTGCAGTTAGTATCATCTAGACTAACTCGCGTGCACTCCTAAGATTTTTCGAGCGGCTTTTCAGCACTGACCGGTTGCCTATTGCATCAATCTTCCTCCTAGCAACCAGCATTCATTACAATTTTGAAACTGTATCTCCTCTAGTGGCTTTTTCATTCAATATTAACCTTTGTTTATGCAACAGGACAAATGCAATGGCAAATTTGAGGTTCTGGGCTGGTGAGGAAAAATTACCCTTAAACTGTAGAGTTTTAGAACTACATGGGGAAGACCATATTGACTGAAATCTTAAGTGATCCTTGAAATTGTTGAATAATACCTGATTGTCATGTTTTATTTTTTGTTAGGAATAGAAATTCAATTTATTGTTGACCATGTAACATGTTCTTCTGTATATAGCCTAGCCCGATAGCATGACCTGCATGTCAGAATTCTTGTACAATAATGTATTTATCAAAGTATACATTTCTGATATTTAGAGATGTACATTGATTTACTTTTGGTAAAATATTGTCAATAGAGAGATAATTGCAAACAGCTTTTAGCAAATGAATTAATATAATATCTGGTGCTGCTGTTATATTAACTACAGTGTTGTACAGAATTTATCATGGATTTTTGACTGCTGAAAAAGGGACAATGGAATTTAGCCATACCAAGGACTATACTGGAAAGAGACTGCTGCTGCTGAATGGGCCCTGATAAACAACTCACACCTTGAGGAGGTCACTGAGACTTTGCGTGAGAAGTAGAGCTTGTTAAAGAAGATGAAAGACCGCTCATAATTACTGCTGCCAGAGGAAGGGGTGACTAGTCACTGTTGATGAGTCAGTGTAAATAAAATATGTGTGCATGGAATATCAGTTTTTATCTATATCAAGGAAAGCTGAATTCATGTCATCATTGCTAAGGCTCCATGCAAAGATCCACACCCCTGTGTTTATTATTCCTGGTTCCTGCAGTAAGTTGTGCTGTGGATCATACAAAGACACACGCTTAATTATGATAGTGATGTAAACTACATCTGTCTTGACTTCTGTCATACTAATGGCATATATTGCAAAAGTCACAAATTTGAACAGAGTAAGTTTGCATAAGTCCTTGCTTTCTCAGTTTGCCATGACCTAAATTGTTATGAATTCTAGTGTACATGCCAAGTCCTAAGTTTACTTTTCACTTTGATAACAAAAATGTGACTACAGACAAACATCACTGACTTTGTTCACAGCACACAGTCTTCTTTCATTGTTACCTCAAACTCAAATATAAGTATTATCAGAAATAAAATTCTGGCAGCAAGACTATTTTGCGGTTTTTTTTTGGTTTTTTTTTTTTTAATTCAAAGTGTTGCAAATCCAACATCAATAAGTATAAAAATTGTATTAAAATTATATTCTAAAAATGTATATTTTACATAAAATATATATTCTTTGATAAGTTATTTTCTGTGATTTTTGTGGTAAATGGATCTAGTCTATTCTATGTTTATGAGACATTGTAGTGCTACGATGTGATAATTATGTTCTCTCCATCCTATTCAGTGAGAAATTCTCCAGAAACTGTTTTGTCACCCTGGTGTCCCGATTGTAGGGACTTGTCCCAGTTGTGAAACTCTGTATCGTGGAACTTCTGTGAACATGTCAAGGTGCATGCACAATCCTGGTGGAAACCAGTGGAAATGTAATACCTGAATTGGAGAATAAAAGGCAAAAGACCTGGGGAGGAGCTTGGAACATATCTTCTGAACTGGCTCATGAGCTTTCTTTAGCTGTATCGGTCCCCGGCCTGTTACCGGCCATCCCAGTTCTCAAGCCAGCCTCCTGGAATTTATGAGGAGCTAATTCAAAAACTAGCATGAGCTGGCTTCTGCAACAATTGAAAATCTATCAGCATGTTAATGACCCTATGCCTCATGTGGAAGCCTCAGTCAGGCTGGGTGTTTTAAGTCTGATGGGAGTTCTATTGCATCCTGGTGTGAAGTTAGCCTTAAAAGGAGGTGATAAGTGGTTGCTTAAAACTTCTAATATACAGTATTCAGGGCAACAGGAATCCTTAAACACACAAGCAGAGTGTCTGAGAGGGGCGAGGGAGCTACTACAGGTTTACCTGAGAGGCTGTAATGCAGTATTTAGGCATATGTGCTGTAATGTAAGAAAGATTCCAGAAAACTGGTGTTCAATTTTAGAAAATGTGTTATAGTGATATGTCAGGAAAGCTCACTGTGTGCGTTTGCCCAAGGGTTAAAAGTTGCCTGTACTGTGATTGTGAGCAGTGCCCAAGGGAAGAAGGGGTGTATTTGTCAGCCAGAGCAAGGCTCACAGCCAGCTGCAGTCATCCTGGATGATGTCTGCCCCAGGCACACAGGGAGAGGTGTCTGCTTTTCCTCAGTGCTACACAAGGACAGTGATGATCCCCAAAATGGATGCAGACAAGGGGGTGCATTTTGCTGGTCAAGATTTCAGAAAACACTGATGGCCAGATGGTGTCTGACATCTTCTACTGTCTCTGGATGGTAAGGACCCTGGATGGATCTCCACCAACAAAGGACTTTGAGTCCAGAATATTCTGGACTCAGTATTATTTTTCTGCTAGAGAACCAAGCTCATGTTTAAATGGTTTCTGTTAAAACACACCTGGATGACAAACTGATGGTGAGTCTGGTAACTATTCATGTGTCTTGAAACTGCAACCCAACTGACTATTCTAAGAGGAAAATTTGGCTTCACCACCAGCCCCCTCCTGTTCCTCACCTGTTTCTGAGCCCAGGAAGGGGTGAAAGGGTATTTTCATGAGAGGTGGGACACCAAGGTTTAACCTTCTCCAGCTGAGGAAGGCTTTGAACCCAAACTTCACTCCTCAGGGTACTGCGGTTCCTGTGTCTCAGATACAATGTAAGGATTGGGCTGCACGTTCTCATTCACTTCCCCTTTTGTCCATTCTTTAATGGAAAGTAGATGCAATGATCAGAAGCAGAATTGCACCTGGAGAAAGGAGTTTTGGTGCAAGCAGGAAGATGCTGTGGGGGTTGTCTGGGGATCAAAACCCACCAAAGGGTGGTTGTGGCCATCTCTGGTCTCTAGACTCCTCATCATTTTAGGAGTCTAAAAACTTATTTAATCCATATATAATTATTACTTAAGGGTTAAAAATCAAAACTAGAAAACAAGCAGTGACTTTACAAGCAATGCATCTGCTAAGACAATTTAGGAGAAGCTGTTACTCGTTCGCCTTTTATAATTGTAAAGTCGAGATATAAAAAATGAGCATCCTTTTGAAAGATAAATTATTGTAACAGCAGGGTTTGTGCAGGGATCAAAAGCTGTGACATATTGTTGAGATGAGCAGATTACGGGATGTTTGGACTTTGAAGGCAGTTATTGTTCTTATGAAGCCTCATTCAGCACTGGGAAAAGGTTCCAGCAAATTTTGAGACAATGCATTATGAGTTTTTATAGGTGTGTACTGCAAACTGGTGCCAGAATTGCTAAGAAGCATGCAGCTAATGATAATTAATATAATCCTTTATAATCAGGGGGCTTTATCATGTGTGAAAAAATTACTATTCATAAAAGTTCTCTTACAAAAGGTCTGGATTAAATTAAAGCTGCTAAAAGAGAAGGAATTTTAAGGAATCTGTTCAGAATGGTAACTGAAAACTATAGGGAGAAGGGATTAATCTGACATGAGCAAACTTGCCAGCATAGTTAATGTGAAATATGAATTTTAAAAGCCATGAATGAATTAACTATATGAAAGAGAGCATTTTATCATTTGAAAAAATCATGCAGAAGTCAGATAAAGGAAATTGAAATGGAAAACTGCTATTAGAAAGAGAAAATTAATTTATTAATATGCTATATTACAAGCAATGTCTTGAACGATTCCATAATAGAGCCTTTGAATACTAACTGAGTGAGAAAAAATTACAAAAAAGCAGAAAGGTTTCTATCAGGTCAAAGTTATCAGAAATATTAATATTTTTATAATACGTTAGTCTCCCCTTGGGACTAAATTTTTATTTATTTATTTTCCCAAGAGACAAGTTATTTTAAAAATGGTGGGTTTTAAAACTCAAGAGTTGTCTCAGGAGCAGACACTGAACTGTTAGTGCTGGGTGTTGGGTATGGTTATGAGCATTTCTCTCCTACTTTAGTGAATGTCCCTGGGACATGTAGAAATTGCAGAGGCGCCTGACTTCTAGCCCCAGAGACAGGAATCTGTCACGTGCTGTCTCCATGGGAAGGCTGGGATGCTCTCCAGCCAGGCGTGAGTGGTGCAGAGCTCCTGGCTCTGCAGCACAGACTGCAGAAGCATCCTGAGTTTGGTCTAGGTTCGGCTTCTCATTGCCTTCTGGCAAAATATGCATGCTTCCCCCACCCTCTGCAGCCTCCTCCCCAAAACCCAACCTTCTGTCACTTGCATTTTTTTATTACAAGCATGTTGATGAACAGCTGACAGATTTCAGACTCATGCTTTCACAGCTTCACTTTCGCAGATGGCAATATTCTAGCATATTTTAAAAAAAAGAAGTTGGAGGTGGACACTTTTTGAAAATTTGGCACAAAAATGTTATGCATTGCATTTAACATCTCCTGTATTATTCACAGGTGGAAGACTGGAGATCAGTTTAAACCCGGGGCACAGCTAGGCTATTCTGAAACTTTTAGGATGTGTTTCTTTTAGGTTCTGTGTCTGGTTAGAGCGTTGCTGCATTTTGTTATCACAGGAATTTCTTAGTTTTCTCCTCAAATGGGATTTTGAGATAAGATACTGGAGCAAGTCAGAGAGTTCCACTATTTTGAGTTGGAATTGGAACTGGCTTCCCAGGGAAGTGGTGGAATCACCATCCCTGGAGGTATTTAAAAGATGTGGCACTGGGGGATATGGTGAACAAGGCAGTGCAGCATTAATGGTTGAACTCAGTGGTCTTAGAGATCTTTTCCAAGCTTAGTAATTCTATGAGTCTTGTAGGATTGTAAACATGAATTGTACTAGGCAGAAAAAGATACTCTTTGGGAAATACTGAGGCTGTAATAGATGGCTGGAACTTAACAACTTTTTCTCTTACAGAATGGTATGGGCACCTTTTTAAAACACAGAAAGAAGACAATTTTATGTCGGCTTCCTCAGAGCAGCATTTGACTTGCATAAGATAATGAACTACCCAAAGAAGAAAGCAAAAGTTGTTCCCCTTGACCTTAAGACAGCTTACTTGAAAAAGTAACAAGATCAGACTTCTTAAGGAAGCCTGGCCTTTTCAGTGAAACAATGCAAAACTCCATCAATCTGAAGAATAGTAAACCGTAGCCATATTATCCTATTAAGCTGATGCTAAATATAGAATGGATTTTCAGTTCCTTACAGGGATTTCCTTGCTTGTGACTAAATGCAGCGCCAAGGTTTTACGAAAATCTTATTTTCTTCATGCCTGTGAATGTTTTTGTACAATGAAGTTTGGCAGTCTTCATATTATGCCATTGTTTTGAGGCAATTTTTGTATTTTTCTAGCATAAAAAATCAGTTTTTTTCTGAACTGGAACACTGGAAAGGAGGGTAGAGGGAGCACTGAAGGACGTGGTTTTCTTGAACTCTTATGAAATCTGCTGCATGAAGCTGTGACCACAGAAGTAAAAATACACAGCTTTCCCTATGTCAGGGTTGTAACATTGACTGTAACTCTTACATTTCTGAAACTCCTCTTAGTTTTGTTTGGAAATCATAGCAACAGAATCTATTTCGTTACTGCTGTTTATAACATCTACTTAGACTTTGAGAACTATGCTTTAAATCTCTGAATAATGCAGCAATTAGAGAGCTTAAGAGAATGAGGACTCTGCTTAGAGAAGAAAAATGCACAGATTTAATAGTTTCCTCTGTAATTACTGAAGGGTTTCCTCAATACAGGACATTATCTGAATAAGGCCCAGTGGCAAATGACCTCGCTAACATGAATTGCAAAACTGCCCTTGGCTTACTTAAGCAAGACTAGGTCTTGGGAAGCAACTGGCTTATGTCATGGGCATTTCCAAGACATTTATTACCAACATCATAGAATCATAGAATAGTTTAGGTTGGAAAAGACATTAAGATCATTGAATCCAACTGTTAACACAGCAAGTCCAAGTCCAGCACTAGCCTAGCTTTAAGTGCCACTTCTACACATCTTTTAAAACTGCAGAATGTTTGGCAGCACCTCTGCCCTGTGCACGCCTGGTGCAAACTCTGAGCAAGCTGCTTGGGTTTTTTTCTCCAGAGCTGAAGAAGATGGATCGTTCATGTCTATAAACTGATGTTACCTTTGTCTTAGATACCTCTTTCATTATCAAATTGATAAATTGATCTTTGTGAGTGCCTGTTGACATAAAAATATCCAGGTCTCCCTCCTGGCACAGGGACAGAGGCCTAGTACAGAAGTAGCATGGCCCTGCTCCAGTGCCTCTCACAATGTTTTGGTTGGTTTTGCAGATGTGCAGTGCCAAGACATGGACATTTCCTCACCACTGCCTCAGAAACAGTTTCATTTTCAGCACTTGTGTTCTTCTGAGAAGAGGAAAGGGGTATGGAACCAGGGCCTGCCTGGGAGGCAGCTCATGCTCAGGTGCACATGGGATGGACGTGTTCCCACACTGACTCCTGAGCTTCCTTCCCATTTTTTGGTGTTGCAAGGGATCTCCTGTATTGCAAGAAATCATCCTGTCATGTGAGCTCCAGGTGTACTTCAATAACATTTCTTGGAAGGGCATTTGGCTATGTGAGGAGCTTCTGCAGTCTACTGAATGGACTACATAGATTATTCACTCATTTTCTTTCCATGTGCCTTCACTGCTCTCTGTCTTCTGCAGTTTTCCTAGCTTCACCTCTGCCCATCCTGTATTCAGGACTTACCCACATGCCTCCTTTGCCTGTCTCCTCATTACAGTGCAGCTATAGCCTGCATGAGAGCTCCTGGGAAGAGAAAAGGTAAGTGAATTTGGACCCAAATGTAAAGGACAGAGGAGTACAAGACTGAGACTCCTTTTGAATCTGACTAAAACATGTTTGAGATGTCGCCTTTTGCAGTTGGGTCCAGCCCAGCTTGGAATGAACTTGCAGTTCTCTGCACCATCTTTTGTATAGCTGCCACAGTTGGGAACATTAAATTCTGGAACCACAAAATGCTGTCTAAAAAGCAGCACAGCTGTCAATGAAGAGCAGTTTGCAACTGGAATATGTCCAGTGCCTGGGCCACTGCAGAGGGACATGCCAAAAAACCAGATAGAGATGATTGCTTAGAAACCAAATTCAGAAATTAGATTTTCCAACCGCATATTCACTGAACTATTCATTTACCAATCAATATAATAGTACTGAGCAGAATGATTGGAGTGCTGAATATATCATAAGCTATCAAAAATAATGACAAATACTGACATGATTCTTTCTGCCCTTTTTTAAGACTTGCTGTAATAGTGAATTTCCTTCAGATCTGAAGATAAATATAATGAAAATAGGTACATTAGCTAAATTAATGTCAGGAATTAAATATCCCTCAAAGGTAGCTAAAAGAATTTACTTCAAGAGAAGTTTTTAAAGTCTAGTCCTGAACAGAAGCTCTGAATTAAGTTTTATTCATAGTCCTCAGTACCTTCAACTAGGGCATAATTTCTAGATTTCTATTGTCCTTATTACTAGGAAGCCTGTTTCATTTATCTGTATTCAAATCTTTAGGCAGTAACAGGTAATTTTTTTATTCAATCATTCCTGCATTGCCTTTGTCTTTTCAAAAATACTAAACAAACTATGTTATATGCTTATCCAAGTTTTCAGATGAGATGTTTTGTAACAGCTGGCAGGGCAGGCAGGCATATGCTTAGCAACAGAGATGCTCCAGGTTATGTAGGTCTGTAGTTCACAGTAGGTCCTTGGGGAGATTTGTGGGCCTGGTTTTGTCTCAGTGGGGCTGTTACTACCAGATCTAAGCAAAAGGAAGGGGTTGGAACTGCAGCTGTCTGATTCCCCATAAAAGTTTCAGCACACACTGCTGAGAGGTGCAAGCATCTGTCTATGGTCAGCACTGGGATTTAATTTGCTGCCTTCCTAAAAGGCCCAGCCCAGCCCACTGAGCAATGTGGTTGTCCTCTGCAGGGCACAGCTCCAGTGTCACATCTGCACTGCCAGCAGCACTGCCAATAAATACCCTTTAGGGTTCTGGGTTGGATTTAAACCCTGAAGCTGGCTGCCTTGGTTGGGACCCAGCAGAGGTGTGTAGGGTAAGTGTAGCTGTATCCAAACCTTGATACTAAGCTGTAGAATTCCTGGCAAAAATTTTAGGGAGTTAGATGGAATGCACTGTCTGTCCAAGAAGCAGTGTTATATGACACCATGCTGCAGCATGGTCTGTGTCCCCTTCTCCTGAGGATTTCACAAGGGTGTTTTCTCCTTCTGTGGTGGGCTTCACTCACTGGGCTGCTGGCAGGGGAGCAGAGCTGTGCAGCGAGTGCCAAACATATCACAGCCCCCTCCGCCTTCCCTTTGCCTCCACAGCTTTGTAGAGTAGTCACATCATCACAGAAATATTTGCTTAATGCCATATCTTGGTGTTTAACAATATCATGTGCTTGGTGTAAGCTGCAAATTGTACCACGTGGCGCAAGGCAGTGGGAGGCAGGGGATCTGCTCCAAGTCTCTCTGTAGGAGCATGTCTTGGGGAGCTCAGCTGAAGGTGATTTTATTTTCAGAGACTGAGGAGTTTTTGCCCATTGAGTAGGTGGGTGGATTTGGAGTGTTATGCTGGTCCAGGTGGGCCTGAGAGGAGGACAGAAATGGACTGGATGGTGCCTGTTCCCCACACTGGTCTGTCTGCACCAAGATCCAAGGGATCTGCTGGATGGAGACCATGCTGTGAGGGCTTGAGACAGTCTACCCTAAATCAGTCTCAGTGTCCAAATCCTGCTGGTCTTCATACTCTGGGGTTCAGGGAGTGAGGGCGCTGGAGGGGATGTGCTGTAGAGCGAGGCAGACACTGCAGAGGGGCAGGTCAGTGGGGAGAGCTGTGCCAGGGCCTGGGGACAAGAATGGGACAGCTTGGTGGGGTGCAGCATCACCCACTGCACACAGCCAGAGACATTGGCCCCTTTGCCACAACATTCTACCTCACTCCTCTGCAGTCCCCGTGTTTTCTCTTTTAGGGCTTAATTTGGCTCCTACACACTAAGGGGAAGCACAGAGTATCCCCCAGGATGCACACACAGAAAAACATTTGCTCCTTGGGTGACCGAGTTATAGGGAGATCCTCCTTTCCTGGGCATCACTTCAGCCACCAGCTTCTCTCCTTCCTCACTCCATGCACCCCCAGCAGCTGAAAACTGAGAAACCACTCTGCATTTCTGGTCCTAATGAAGTTTTATTCTTGATGCTCTATGTAGTGCATTGTCAAAAGGAAGGTGGTGCCAATATATTTTTCATCACAACCAGGCCAACATAGAGTGGTCAAGGTTTCTTAGATGGTTCTGTGGGCTTGGTGTGAGCTCTAGACACCTAGAGATGAAGTTGTTATTATGTATTTTGCTTAAGGGATTATACTGGTTTTGACTGGGATTGTCAACAAAAAAACCACTGTTGATAACACACCCACATTTTAGCAATTGCTGAACAGTGCTTACACAGGATTCAAGGCCATTTCTGCTTACCAGCCTACCTTGCCAGTGACCAGGCTGAGTGTGCACAAAAAGTTGTGAGGAGACACAGCTGGGACAGCTGACCCAACAGACCAAAGGAATGTCCATGACTGCCTTATGACATAAATCTCAGCAGTAAAAGCTTGTGAGGGAGGGACCTCTCCAGGGCTGCTGTTGCTTGGAGTCTGTCAGCCTTGGTCAGCTAGTGGTGAGCAATGTTTTGGGGGTTTTTTTAATGACTTCTTTTTCTTGGCTTTGTTTTTCTATTTTGTTGGTTTTAATTTTACTTATTAAACTGTCTTTAAATCAAACCATGAGTTTTTCCAATTTACATATACTCCCGGAACCTGCTTATGTTTAAGGTGATAAGAGGGCTTGTTTGTTTTGCTTGGATGTTTTTACTTCAAATTCGGCTTCATTATTGAATTTAGCTTATACACAGGTAATTAATTTTTTTCCTTTTCTTGCAACACTATTTTCTATTTCAAGATAAACTTAAGGCAGTTTTAAGGAGACATCAAAAGCACAGCAGCTGACATTGAAATACAAGTGTTGGCTCTAAACATTCACAACTGCTTGTGGTCTTTAGCCTCACTGGATTACAAGACCATCAGTGTTTCTGAATAAATTTTACATAACTTCAAATAAATTACAACACAAAATAATACAAATGACCATCTTCTCTCCACAAAGGATTCTAAGCAAAGCTAAAGGAGAAATTCTATCCTTTCATTGGCGTGGTGGGGCTTCATGGGCAACAGACTTATTGTTAAATACTCAAGGAAGGATCCCAGGAGCTTTTGAAAGGTGCTTTGTGTATAGGGTTCTCTGCAGGGGGAAGCTGGGACTTGGGTAAACTACTCTCAGCCTTGGAAAAGGCCCTTGTAGGCACATGAGCTGTGGAGAAGCAGCTCATCTCTTTGGTCACAGGTGGCTCAGGAGGGTGGCTGATAACCTCTCTGAGGCTGCCACACACTGAGCTGCAGGTGAGAAGGCTGCAGAGGGGCTGTGAGCACTGAGGCACTGCCAGAAACCACTAATTCCCAATCACGCTGTACTAGCATGCAAAAAACCCCAAACCTGTGTCATCATCACTGCTTCCCCCTGCAAGAAAGCAGATATCTTTCTCATCAGATACTGCTGCAGCTAGTGCTTAATCAAAAATATTAATATTTACTGTTTACAAACAATAAAATTAAAGTAATAACAAAAGTAACTCTCTTCAATAATCATCTCAAATGAATGATACTGTGTTTTTGTCATCTTGATCTCACTGAGTTAATTTTTTCCTATCTAAATAAAAACTAGAAATATTTTTCTAACTTTCTTTTAATATTTAACACTATCAAAATATGATTTTCTCTTGTGGAGTGCAGAGACTGCTACATGTTGATGTCCTGGGGTGATTTTATGAAAATACTGTTGGAGAGATACAGTTTTCTCTAGATTTAATTTTTAACTTCTAGCATGTGGAGAAGTGATAACATTTTTACTGGACAATAATAAAGAGATTATGGCAGCCCTTGTGTTGTGTGGGTCCTGTTCAGAGTTAAGGGTTCTTAACCTTTTGGATTTCCCCCTTTGTGTATCAAACTTCTAGTGAAAGCCATTGTAAGGTGCTATTACCCTGAATAATTTTTAACAAGTTATGATGGAAAGCTGAAAGGAGTACCTTGCATAAAAACTCTGTCAAATCTCCATTTCAACAAAGTTACTTTCAGATTCCATATCTATTAGTCGTTTTTATTGAGACAATGTTCAGGTGTCCTTAATACACATTTGCTGAATTTGCTTTAGCTTCTGGTTAAGCTGTTTGTGGCATGGCCTTTCAAAGCATGTGCATCATTCTGAAGAGGAACAGCACATCAGTCCCCTTTCAGCATGCAGAGGTTAAACCTCAGTTGTCACACTCACCCTCCAGGCAGGATGGATCTGAGCAGACATTGAGTGCTGCACAGAGAGAAGTTATTCTGCTGCAAATGTGAGACACACAAACATGTTCACAAGAATTACCAAGCAGTCATTAAAATATCCAAGCAAACCCAAATGGTACAAAGACTATTTAAAGACTCCTAAGTGACTTGAATACAGAAGTTATCTTAAGTTCTTCTGTTCATATCATAGCCAATCTCATCTTAGGGAAGATATTTCTTCCCGAAAAGTAGGGTTGGGAGCACAGTTTCAAACTATGGAATTGAAATTTGCTGATGAAAGTGATACGAGAACCAAGAGAGCACACAGTGTTTGCTTACTACTTAGTGACAGGGGGGATGAAAGATGAGGGGGCACTTGACAGGGCAGAACAAAATCCCCAAATCAACCATATATGGGGTTATTCCCATGGAACAATGTTAACAAACCTGTCTATGTAGTCTGGGGTCAAAAGAGAAAAAGGTAAACCCACCCTTCCACCTGTGAAATGGTTTAGAAAGGTTTGCTTTTCTGTTGACCCTACCCAAATCTCAGAGCAGCTTGTTCTCAGAACTTTATGAACATTGTGTCATGTAAATTGGCTACAGCAAGAGTTCATCTGCAGTTTGATGAATGGAAAACATGGTGTCTCCTGGCCAGTGTAGAGAGCTGCCACTGGCTGCAAATCTTGGACACCAGCTGTAACATTCATCAGATTAAGGTTCCTCCCTGCCTTTGACATGGGATGCTCATGGTTGCTTTCCTTCTCTGGCCTCTAACTGCAGATATGAGAAGACCCAGACTGTTGCATCATGCTCATGGTCAAAGCAAAGTTGAATTGCAGGAAGAACAACTAAGAAATAAAACGGGGAAGTAAAAGGACAATAACCTTTCTTCAGTTTATGTGGTTTTATGTCTCACTCTGCCTCTCAGCATGGAAGACACTTACAAATGTAGCTCTCTTGGCCACCAGAGGAAGGATATAAATGGTTTTGATAGAATCAGTCAGACTGATGGGCTGTGAATGCTCCATATTGCTTTACATGCAGACTTTGAGCTTCTGCCCACATTTCATGTATTCCTCACCAGCAGCAAGATAAGTTTAGAAATATGACTTTTCCAGAAAACTCACATGAAAGTGCACACTGACTTGCAGGTTGGCCTCAAGCACATTTTTGGTATTTTTCTCGAAAAAACACCAAAATGGCATCTGTCTTCAGATTTTCAAACCAGAGTGACCTTGTGAAATTGTCTTTTGAAATTGCAAATGTATGAAAGTACCAGTACAAGATGAAATAAATATCTGTAAGTTATACTAGAAGATTGAAAATTAAGAATAATTGAATTGATTGAAAAAAACTTAGTGAATGCCATCTTGTACAGACCTCAGAAGGTGCTGGTTCATATGTAGTGTGCCAAGAGCAGGCATTTTTGAAGTATGAAGGGGTCTTTGTGCAGACCAGGAAAAAACAGCAAAGATGCAAGAGAAAAATAACATGCTGAGGCTCACAGTTTTAACGCAATCCACTCATCCAAATTCTGCCCCTGAAAAGATTAATGTCCTAGAAACCTAACTATGGAAGGAAATCTAGATTATCTGCCCAACTCTGAAAGTGAAAAATGGTAAATGAGTAAATGACAACCTAATAATTCAGGAATAAACTTGAAAGTTTAGTCTTTCTTACTACTTTTGAGGATATAAACAGATATAGAAAATTATTTCCTGGAATGGATCTGGAGAAAAAAAAGTTTTTTTAAATGTATTTAAAGTCTATGAATTAAAACTTAGGCATACATTCTGGACCTAATTATTTTTCTTCTCTTCTTGTAAGATTACTACTGCTCCAAAAATGTTCATATTAATAGAATTTATGAATACTATCTAACATAGGAAAACACATCTGAATATGGCTTATTCTGTAGAGTCCATGGGGTCTGTGGATGATCCATGTTTCATCTGTCTGTGGTCATCTGTAACAATCACATCCCTTACTGGACTTGCATTTCTGTAATAAAAATTACTATGTGGGAATTAAAGTTTGTTTTTCTACAGTCATGTACATCCACAACTTTTTCCATCAAAGGCCAGTGCAGTAAGTATTCACAATCCCAAACCTTGCTTGTTCCTTTGTGATAATTTAAATAGTGTATTGAAATCATGTCATAGTCTGCACAAAGATGGGTTTCATTCAAATTAAATGGAGGTTCCAGTAATATTCAGTGAAAGAAATGTTTGTTTAAAGCCAATTCAAAAAATGCTTATGGGTATGACTCTAATAAATGCATTAAAAAATATGTGATGACTCATGTGAAATATTTGAAAGCATGTGTTCAGACCAGAAAGGAGTGTCTGCTAGCTTAAAAAATATTTCTAAACAAGAAACCTTTTTTTTCCACCACATTAAACAAATTGTTGCCTACTTTGCTCCTGGCAGCACGTTTTTTGCCTTCTCTGTACCACCAATATGGGTTATTTCACTTGTCTTTTCTTGTATTTTCCACATGTGTCAAACCTTTAGACATTCCATAATGCCACAGTTCATCTGAGGTCAATCTAAAATATGTCTGGTTCCCCTCTGAAATTTTTCAGTCCCTGAATGACCCTTACAGAGCCTTTTAAATGCTTTTTTTTTTCCCCTCTAAGTGTTTAGGAATGAGGCATCATTCTGTTTCTACAAAAAAATCAAAGAAATTCTACTACTGAGAACTCTGCCTCTCACTGGCTCAAGCAGCTGAGAACATGCCCAAGCATTTAATGGGGATGCTAATTGCTGCAGTTTCCTTCTGCCAAGCCTCACCCTTAGCTATACTCACTTTTTTTCTGAGCTCTGGCTCAGTTTTCATCGGACAGTACAGAGTCTTGTGCTGGTCCTTGTTGGCTGCTCTTGAAGTACAGGTATCTGTGATCACTGCCCTTTGGAAACAGCAATACTTTGGCCATTTCCTGATAATACTTCTCTCCCAGAAAGTCCCCCAGTATTTTTAATATGATTTGCAAAGGTCTTCGTTATCTGTATGTTTAAGTGTACAGAAACATTCTGATCCCCAACTTTCCTCACAGAGTGTTGCAAAAGTTGCCCAGTTCTCCATGGAAAGCTTAGAGTTTATCTACAAAGCACATCTTGGTGTTAAAAGCTCTATCTGGCATTCACGAGATCTAATAAAATCAGTCAGCATGGGTTGATTAGCCTGTTCAGGGAACTGGGATAATGCAATTACATTTTCTCCAGCACCTGATAGAATTTTTACAGTCTCTCACTATCACTTCTTGTGTCATTCCCATTGTCTTCTGCTGTTTTAAAACTTCAAGACTCCTTCAGCTTCTTGAACTCTTCCTTAGATTTTCATCCCAACTCCACTTAAAGCCTCAGCTTTAAGTAATTCCTCTCAATGCTGGAAATCTGAGCTGGAAGATCAGCCCAAATCCCCTCACTTCTCTAATATTTAGAGTCTTTGGCTTCTTTCCTCTTCTGGATGATGCATACTCTAGTGAGGGCACCAGAATTTTAATCTTTTAACCTCTGTGTTTTTCCACTATGGATTTTTTCTTCACAGCAGTCCTGACCCTATGTTGTTTATGTTTTTTGGAGCCAATCTGGAATCTGTCTGCTTCATCCTTTTTTTGTAAAGCTTTGGCATGTCCATCATTTAACTCTCTCTGATGTAAGGCAAACTGATTCTGAGGTTGAATGAATGTGTAAGTGCTTTTCACTGTGCATGTTTCTGACAGAAATTCTTGGTCATGGTTGCAGACCACGGAGATGAATGTCAGGGATAATGTTTAAAACCTTAATTCTGAGAAATGATCCCTTCCTAGCACAGTAAGTAAGTATACTTGAGTGCATCGACTTATGCAAGATCCATTGACTTCAGATGTGCTTAAACCACATCTTTTTGTGTCTTTGTGAATCACCTTTATGGTCAAAATTCAGATTTCAAAAGAAATGCCTTTTGAGCAGATTAAGATCTGGTAAGGTATTTCTGTGAGACATTGCTTAAAGATTATTTCCTTTTCTAATTCTTCAGTAAAGTGACTCAGCTCCTTCTGATCATTCACAAATATCTGCTGGAAATCTTTAACCAGTTCAGGAAAATTCTAGCAGCTTCAAACTGAATCTCTCTTTCAAGGGCAACTGTCACCTCTGCTTAGTGATAGTCAGAGGGCAGGAAAAAAGTCCCAAACAACCAGCATAAATGAACCTGAAAATAGCAGCATTAAATGTTGAATGGCTGTGGAGACTGCACATCTTTGGGTATATCATTAACATAATTATATGTAAGGTTTTATCCAACAAAATTTTTCCTTGGGAAATCTCACACCTTTAGGCACAGTTTATGAAACCCACCGCCTCAAGGTGTTGTTCCATACCCCTTTCTGGTATCACCTGTAGCTCAGGGGTATGAAAGAACTTGGATACTCACCTGACTGTCTCCCTCCACCATCAGCACTTACATCCAACACCCAGGGCCTCCAAGACATCACTTAGTATTGCCTGAACCCAAAGGGGTCTAGTTTCCCAGCACTACCAGGAGTAAATGTGTACGGCTTCCTGCACGGCTGCCTTGGGTGTACTAGCTGCTTTCCTTGTCTTTGGTAGATCTGCAGTTGGGAGCCTGCAACCCTTCCCAGTTTTGCAATGAGGGCTCCATGTGCTCAGATTTGTGGATGGAGGTACAGTTGGCAAATCTTGTGGGCCAAAAGTTGCTTCTGTGCACGTGGAAGTGGGTGACCCATGTCCTCGAGTATCTATCCCCTCAGCCTTCCCTGGGCTTCTTTGCCCCCAGATTATGCTATCTGAAGCAGGACATTGCCCCCTCTACATATTTTGGTCTTAAAATCTTGATAAGGGTGTATCATGGAGAAAAACCTGATAAGGTAATATTTCAGATGCCACATTAATCAAATATTTATAAAGTAAAATATGATTCTTTAGAATATCATAAAGCTATTTCACACAAATAAAACATTGGTAAATTTTTTAAACACTCACACCATTCTGAACTGCAAATTTAATAGGAACACCTGAGTGACAGCTGGCTTTCATGAACAGGAATTTAGCTTGGAGAAAAGAAGTGATCAGCAGGCTGGCCCATTTTGGAGAATGGCTGGCTGGCTGGGCACAAGGGATTCACAGGCATGGAAAGCATGTAACTCTCAGACAGTCATAAGGGAAGCTCAAGGGGTATCAGGCTTGCTGCTGTGATCACTGATCCATCTCTTTCCTTATAAACATTTTCACAGCAGCCAAGAGCTGCTGCTGTGCTTTCTCTACCTTATTTAGAGTGCAATTGTGAATTAAACCCTGTTAGTGGAATACAGTCTCTTAAAATTTACACTTTATTCAGTATTTCTCAAATATCTGAGAAATACTCAAGATATTTGAGTATTTCTCAATAGCCCAAGACCCACTTTTCTGTGTACCCCTTCACAGTCTGCTGTGGTAAATGCATTATTCTCTTATGGATAGTATTTTTTCCTTCTTCCTTCCCTTCTTAGTTTGACTTCATATCTGTTCATGATGCCTTGCTTCGGAGAAGATCTTGGCTCAGGTGACACAGACTTGATGAGGACTTGGTCCTGGAAGGTGTCTGTTCTGCAGGAAGATATAACCTGGTTGCCCTTGGATGGGCTCTCCTCTATGGAAATCAGACTCTTAAGGTCTTTTCTCTCCTCTCTTTGGTTTCTGGGGCTTGCAGCCTGCTTTGTGACACACAGGGATATCCTGCAGTGATGGCAACACAGCTCTTTAAAAGGGGAGATTTAGCCTGATACACAAGAAGCCTGCAAGTTAGAGTGCTTGAGTTGTCTTCCCAGGTTTGCTTCTGACTTGCTGGGAGATGCTGGGCTCAGTCTACTCCCCAGTCCTTATATAGCTGCATTAGTATTGTAATATGTGATGATGTCTTTAATAAACTGAGTTTTATGAATGTCAGAATGATGATTATTTGGCTCAGACTCATTTTTCTGAAATGCTTACTCACCTGAAAGGTTTTTTTTTCTTTTCAGAGGTTTGAAAGAAAATTTGGCTAGATTGTTCCTTTCAAGTAAAGCAATCTCACATTTGCCATGGTTGGATGCAAAGTTGTTCAGCACTAGCTTGCCATTCATGGTCTCAAAGAACTTCAAAAGGGATGCTTTGATGTATTTTATGGACTCCTTCCAGCTGCTGTATAGCTCATAGTGTCTGTGCTTCTGTAGCAAATCGTGACTTGTGGGATTTTTACTATATTACTGACTGCCTGAGGAAGTATTCTGAGGGGTGCCTTTTGAACAACACCCAGGAGCTGGATATCAAGATTACAGTCATAAATGGAATATTTACATCAGCAGCAAAATATCCTGTGCTCCTGAAAAGAAATAACTACTTCTAAAAATCTAGTTCCCTATAGCTCCATGGATTTCTGCAAAGGGAAATGACAGTGTGTGGCATTTTGCTTGCTTCTGGCTTAATTTTCCCCTATTTCCCAGCTTCCCAAAGGGGTTTGTTGAGATCCCTTAACAGTCCTACTCACTCGGCATGTCCCGTGGGCACAGTTGTCATCCTCCCCAGGTGGTAACTGGACTATTAAAACTCCTCTCCATGGGAGCAAAAGCATAGTGCTGGGAAGGGGCCCAAGAAGCTTTAGGAACCATTTTGCCTGGGGAGAAAGCCTGATGCAGCCTGGCAGTTGCTGTGTCCCCATGAGATGGGGCACTGCTGTCTGCAAGAGGGATGCTGGCGATGTCCTAACAAAGCCCTGCATCTCTCTGGGGATGGTGTATGGAGTGATCTGTGTCATCACTGCAGGATCCCCCACCTGGGGATTCGCTCCAGCATCTCCTGGCTGTGGGGTAACCTAAGGATAAACGCGAACGTGTGAGCTGCATGTGGCTGACTCACTGCTCTGCCAGCACCAGAGGGTACCTCTGCCACAGCTCAGCGTGCAGAGGAGCTCTTAGGACTCGCAGCTAATGGCTAGACTTTAATCTTTATTTTGAACCTGTGCCCATCTACAAAGTGTCCTGACATACTGGGGTCAAGACCAAAGCTGGTAACTGCCAGGGGATGATTGGTGCTCTATCACAGGGGTGAGGGTTGCCTCTCCTGGGTGCAGGCTTTTCTTCATGACTGACCCAAGACTGTGAAGCTAATTGTGCAGGAACTAAGGACTTTCAGTAACCTGACCTTCACATATTCTGATGTTAAAAGCCATTGCTTTGACTGGCTCAAATACAAATATTTTAAAAGAAAACATGCATCAGACCAAACTAAAAATCCCATCAAAACTGAATGTTCCTCATGGTCCAGACTTCTACCTCTGGGGCAAAGCTGAGAAGCTAAACAGTGTGTGACTGATTTTTAAGTCCATCACTTAATGCACTCTGGGTCTGCTGTTCAGATGCTATGATGAGGAACATGTTATAAGAGCTGACACGGAACAGAACGAGTATGAAAAAAGTCAGACATCATGTTGAATTTGCGATTCAGATTGAAGTGCATTAATAATAAATTGAAAACATGTATTATATATGGAGGTTCCTATCGAAACATTTCTTGAGGGCAGATGAATTTTAGTGCCATAGCGGAATGATAATAGTTTTAGAGGAAATGTAGATTACTGTCATTTCTCTTGAAAATTGTGTTGAGAAAAAATTATGAACAATGACAGGGCTTACACAGGGTATATCATAGGCAACTCAACCTACTACTAAGCTCTGCATTTCCACCTCCAGCCTCAGAATCAGATCTTACCAATCTCTTTGGTGAATGAAGAATAAAAAATATGCTATGGGCTATGATAGCATATATGGTCCAAAAATCACCAGGAATATGTCCAATGATTTTAAAGGAAAAACTGTTGATGCTGGAATTAAAGACCTCTAACTAAAGTCACATTGTTCACAGAAATCCAATCCACTCATCTTATAAAAAATACATGAAGTAGTGGAGGCTGTCTGGATACTCATTTTTGAGCTTAACCTTTAGGATGATGGCTTGCAAGTGGTATCCAGAGGGATTTCTTCAGATCTCCACTCCTCCATTAAGAGGCAGGGAGAGGTCAACAAGAGGTGCAGTCACAACAGCACATGCTCTGATACCCTCAGAGCCTGCAGACCTCCCTTTTCCCCAAACCTTCCATATGATGCTTTTCTTGTGGTATTGGGCTTGCGTGGCAAGGTACTGGTACTGGGGCTACAGGAGCAGCTTCTGTGAGAAGCTGCCAGAAACCTCCCCTGAGTCTGACAGAGCCAATGCCCACCTGCTCCAAGCTGCACCTGCCACAGAATGAGGCCAAGCCAGTCACAGCTGTTAGTAACGCCTCTGTGATTACATATTCATGGGAGAAAGAAAGGGAGAAAAAAAGAAGTTGTTGCTCAGAAGTCATTGTGGCCAGAGAAGAGCAGAGTGAGAATATGTAAGAGAAACAACTGTGCAGACACCAAGGTCAGTGAATTCCTCTCCTGGAGGAGGAAGCAGTGGCAGAAAGAACATGTGAGGAATTGACCGTAGCCCCATTCTCACCATGTCCCTGTGCTGCTGTGGTGGGGGACATGGAGAATCAGGAACAAACTTAAGCCCAGGAAGTGGGAGAGAGGTCAGGGAAAGGTGTTTTTTAGGATTTGTTTTACTTATTATCCTACTATGATTTTGATGAGTAATAAATTCAACTAATTTCCCTAAGTCAAGTCTGTTTTTCCCATGACAGTAATCAGTGAGTGATGTCTCCCAGTCCTTATCTCAACTCATGGGTCTTTAGTTATATTTTCTCTCCCCTGTCCAACTGAGGAGGGCAGTGATAGAGCAGCTTTGGTGGGCAGCAGATGCTTAGCCCATGTCAACCCACCACACCTGTACAGACTACAGACATGGTTTTAATGAGCTCTGTCTGTCCCCTGGAAATAAGAGAATTAGCAAGACAACATCTTGTACTCAAGAGGGAAAAGGGAGATTTGCTTATGCTGGAGGGGAAGTACTGCTAAATTCTTAGTTAACTTTAAAATCTCCTTCTGAGTACAAAACCTCTTTGCTCCTCCCCAAGCCCTGTAATTCAGCTCAGGAGCATGCCAAGTGGCCCTAGGGGCTCTGAGTAACAGAGCTGCCCCTTACAGAGACAAAGGTGCCTGCTTCCCCCACGAGAGGTGTAGTAGAGAGCTTCTCCCTGCAGAGAGGCTGGAGCAACTTTGCAGTGCCTCGTAGTTCAGATCCCAAACTCTGCTTCTTGTCTTTCCACTTACAGACCTTTCTGTTGAGACAGTGCTTGAGGAGCCTCAAGAACTGTGTTTGACCTTGTAACCTCCCTTCTGCCAAGTGTGAATACTTCATTCCTTTCCTGCTTCCTACCTGAGCCATGTCGGTGGCTTTGGGCTCTTAGAAATGATTGGAATGCCTGCCCACCATTTAGTGCTTTTTATTCCCCTAAATCTAGGTCAGAGAGTGGCAAAGGCCAAGGAAATGGCATCTTCCACATCACTCAGAGAGTCCTGTGATATACTGAGCATGGGGAGCATCACCAGCCTCAAAAGACACCCTGATTCAACTAAGTGGTTTGCTCCCTCAGCTGCTGTTGTTGCTAGGATAAGAATTTTACATTTTTTTTTTGACATTTCTTCCCTGCCTTAGTGTTTCTGGCTATTTTCACTTGGCTTTCACTTTGGATCTGGATAAGCTGGGCAGGAAGAATGCTTTCCCCATTATAAGGGTCCATTTTTGTTTTCAGAAATGCTACCCTTATGCCGGAGCTGGATGCAGGAGAAGGGGCAGGATGGTGCATCCTCCTGCACATTTGGTGCTCTATTTAGCTGGAAGTTTAACCTGACTTTGCTCTCACTTGGATTCCTGCATTGATTACATGGGGAAATAGCACCTATGCCAACAACACACACTGCTTTCATGGTCATCCATTTCCAGGCCTTCTACTGCTAAGAGACAGTAAAAGCAGCCAGGGAAGAAAACATTGCTTCCAAGTTAAGGGAAATAAATGACTTAGCTGAAAAACAAAACAGAAATCTTGCTAACCATTGCAGAGTTTATCAGGAAAAAACCCTCAACACAGAAGTGGGAGAGACCATCAACATCAACAACTCAGGCTGTGCTTCAGCCCTGGATGTCTAACTGCAGTGACACAGTCCCAGTTCCTCTATTCAGTACTCTACCATGGAGCTAAGCCTTCATTTCAGGGAGGGAAGAAATGGTGATATGGGTCCCATCCTGCATTTCCTTCAGTATTTCAAACAAAGACTTAGGCACTGGTGTAGGTAGTAGCATCCTGACCCAGGAACAGGGAGCCACACAAGCCTAGTGATTGTGAAACAGAAAAAAATCCAGCCTCCTACAGACACTATGAAGATTTTCATCTTTTAATTTGAAAAAGAAAAGGTGGGAGGTAAGAGTATTAGGATTGAAAAGCAGACTTTTATAGCTCAGCAGAACATGCAGACCTCTTGAACTAAGACACCAAGAGAGAGCCTTTATCTGAGAAGAAAATGTGGAGACTTTGCAAGTGAAGTCCTAGCAAGCTACTGGCACATCTTCTAATAGCTTCTACCAGGCACCCCATTAACCTTTGGAAAAAATATTTGCAAGAATCCTGAAATTTATTTAAAAATAAAGCAGCTGTATTTGACTGTTAATTGGCAGAAGAGTAGAATAAATTAGGCAAAGTCCAAGTATATGTCTCAGTAAAGATAACAGAGCAGTGAGTTAGACAAGGCAGCAGAAAGCTGGGTTTCATGTGACATTTGCATATGAGTGGGGTGGTGGGACTCCCACGCTGGTTGATTTAGAACTAGTCAGCAGTTAGTGGAGCCTAGAGAATGATTCAGTTATCCCCAAACACAAGGCATGATTCAGATGTCATTTACAATGCCTTTGAGGAATCTAGACATCTCCATTGGGCTGTCAGATATGGTGCACGATCTACTGGGGACCTCAGGTCACCTGTAGTGACTGCTGGAGGCAAGGCAGATACCCAAGGGCATCTCAGATGGCACCAGAGGACTAAGTTGAAGCAGTTAAATCCATCTGAAAAGGTATCCTGCAGCCTAGGCTCCACTGCTCGTCTTTTCTTCACTGGCTATATTGGGAAATAAGATAAATTGGCACCCATGTAGATACCTACATTTATGTGTACAGAGCTGAATCTTGCCAGAAAAGCCTGGCTAGGAAAAGGAGGATATTTGTCCTTGCCCAGGAGGTTGACAACAACATATAACATGCACCAGAACTTGCAGAGTTAATGAAAAGAAAGGGACCTGGAAGTGCACTGTGCTATCCATGCCAGGACAGAGCTGTGAGCAGGGCATGTAGGATGGGCAGTACTGTGAGTGCTGAAGCCACAGTGCATCGGCAGCACAGGAAAGCCAAGAAGCCCCAAGTCATGGAGTTACTGCTGTTAATTGAACTTCTGCCTTTTCAGCTGGAAGTATTGACCCTCCCAGCCCCAGCCATCCTTGGTGCCAGCCAGTTCAGCTGTTTTCTTGAGCACAGCAATGGGCTACATGCAGATTATGGGCAGATACAGTGCCTCAGGTGAGAGGTCTGGTTTCCAGACAAGGAGTCATAATTTATATCAACATTGATAACTCTTGTTTTTCAGGTTTGGCTAACCAGATCTCAAATGCTCAGGAAGCTTGGGTCAGCCTTGAGCTCTTCAGTTACACAGCCCAAGTAACTTATGCCTTAATTTTCTATATCTGTGAAATAAGAGATATTGGTTCAGGTCTTCTTTATGAATGCTTTAGGGTATAATGAGCAAAACTTTTATGTAAACTTCAGAGGGAGAAGAAATATATAATAGCAGCTAATGCTAGATGAAATGCAAACTTACAGAAAATCAGCAAAAAGTCATTCATCTACCCTTCTGTATAACCACTGAGTTCTCAGCTTCACTATTTTCCAGATGTCAGCATGGAGACACCTTAGACAACAAATTTTGTAGCCAGTTGATTTAGGAAGCCACAAAATAATGCTGTTTGACTTTCTTTCCAAGTGGAAAAAGTTGGACTTAAAATTGAGCCTTTTACTAGATCTGCAATTTCTAATTTTACACTGAGAGTATTGGGGCCACTTAAAGAAGCAAAGCCACAGAAAAGCCTCATTTTTTCCTGTCTAGATGTGGAGCCCTCACTCAACTGGGTGCTTTTAGGCAGAAGAGAGACTGTAACGGTAAACAGTCCATGTTAAAATTTTCTTATGAAGAAGGAGTGTCACACATTATTTCTTTGGTAAGTCACAACAAGCCATCATATTTTGGAAGAAAAGTTGTGATATCTGATGGGAAACAAATTAGCTGAACTTTTCAAAACTTATACCTTTCAAGAATGAATCATAAATAAAACACAAAATAGGCAAAACTATGCTTAGTAAAATGCACAACTTCTAACTTAACTGAAAAATTCAGCAAATTTTATTCTACAGCCGACAGCAATTATTGTTTTGCAAGCACACATCATAGAGGGTGCTGTTGGAGAGGTCACAAACAGTATTTCAGGAAATTTCAGGAGGTTGTTTATCTATCAAGCTTATCTGTCCAGTGAAATGGTGAAATTCCAGTTGGGAGAATTTGTTCTCTTGCACCAAACACCACCTGTGTGCCCAGTTTTCAACTAGGTACCATAATCATGAGCTCTTTCAGCGTGGAGAGGAGCTGAGCCACCGCCTGTCTGGGCTGAGGTTTGTAGGATGGAGCACCCATGGGGTGGGGCAAGGAGAGCCACAGTCACCGTGCTGGTCACTGCACAGGACAGCTGCCCTGGCCAGAAGGGCTGTTCTCTGCTTGGGGCCCATGGGGCCTTTTCACAGCCTTCTTTGTATTGTAGACATGGCATGGACAAAGATCTTCACTTCTGTACTCTTGCTCCTTTTTGCATGGCGTATATTAATGACCGTCTTGTTACCCAGCTGCTGACCTTCTTGCCATGTTTGCTGAATGCATACATAAGCTGTTGCCATTTACCTGGAAGAGGAAATCCCAAGTATGCTAGGGTGAAAAGAAGCATTTGCAGGGGCTAAAGAGAAAGTGAGGAGGGAGCTGGGAGTGTTTCTTGTATAGCCTGTACTTGCAACCTACTGAAAATACATGAGTTTGAGGAATGTACTGTCAAGTCTTAATTGGAGTGGCTACAAAGTAAATCTTCCCCTTCACTGCCCTTCAAACATTCCTCATGCTTATGAGGTCACAGCAAAAACACTTGTGACAAGATGGAATATGACAGATTACTTCTGTGGTTTACCAAAATTTCAAGTCATGCTGTGAAACGATGACTCTGCGTTTTAACCCCAGGCAGAAACTTGGGCAGTTTCTCATGACAAAGTTCCTGAAATATGACAGTGTTGCAGCCCTGTTCTTTTATATCACAGGACAAAAGAGAGTTTGCAATTCTTATTTTGAACTTGTAATACTTCATTTTGTATTACATTTCATCTTACTGTTAAACTAGTTGTTATAGAAAACCATTCATTTTATGTGTCCTCATTCCCTTAGTAAGCTTTATTTAGCCTAGATCTAAAATCAAAATATTAGTAATACATAGATAATAATAGTGTTCTCACAGTAATGAAATCCAAATAATTACAGCCATTTTTCAGTCCATGTATTTTCATCAGCCTCTAAAGTTACATTTTATTGCTATCTATTAGAGAAAGTGCTTCCCATTATTGAAAGACATAATTATATACAATTTCAGAAAAAATTAACTGTGAATTTTCAAAGGTCACCATATATGTTCCTTTCAGAAAAAGAACCCCAAAACAATTAACAAAACCAAACCAAACCCAAAACAAGTCATCAAGTTTAAACATTAAAAACTAAGCAAGTAAACCAATGCCTAATCATGAATTAAATGATACTAGAATGAGAACAGCCACTTATCAAGATGTTCTTTAGAGGCAAAGGAGAGACACAGGCACTTCCTGTGGTAATTCATGCCTTCCCTAAGGTAAGAATTGCAGCTAAATGGGATGAATTGCTTTCAGATGTCATGTTATCAAATTTAAAGAACAGAAATGTGTATCTTAGACCAGCTACACACGGTGACAGCTAGGTGTCCAACCTTATCAATCATTACAGTTAATTACATCCATGGAAGATACTTCACAAAAATTATACACTGACTAATTATGGCAGCAGTGCTGAAGACATGCAGGTAACGGCAAAGAGTTTCTCATGTCCACTATATGCATCTGTTTGGATGTCAATCAGTCTCTATTGATGAACTCTTCATGCCTTTTGCTGTCTCGTTTTCAGCTTTTACATTGAGTTTTATTAGAGTAAAGTGTCACTTGTCCCAATGCACTGCGAAATCAGTCTTACCTAGGTGACTGAAAATAATATAAATACCTAAAGGTGCATTAAATGTTTTCAAATAAACTTTTTTTGAATCATCCAGTCAATGACTGTTTGGAACTAGAAGAGAAAGATGTTTTTCTGATTGCAGAAGCAGCTTTCTTGTCCAGCACTGCCTCTTGGAACAGTGACATTGCTCAGCATAGATTCTAAAATTTCCATTGCTCTCTTTATCAGCACTCAGAGATGCAGACTTATTTACTACCTCATGGTACACTACAGAGCATTAAGTTGGAATCTCATTAACTGGAGGATCATATGTAACCACATTATTTTCAGAAACGACCTGCCTTCTGAATATTTTTTTCTATATCCTTCTTCAGCCTAATGATGGGGAGGTCAGCATCAGGATAAACAAACCTTGTGCAAATTCTGGCATCCTGCTTTTATTTCTGTGCATGCTTTCATGCTTCTCTTTGGGCTTACAGCCGCAGCAACACAGCAAAGGGAAGAGGTGCTTTCTGAGCCTGGCACACTGTAGCTGCTGGTTCCAGTCCCCTTGATGGCACTTATTGTGCCTGCAGTGCAGTCTGTGGCCATGTGAGCACGTGTCAATCATTTCTGTGAAGGCTGGTGGCCTGACCTAATATATGAGATATCTGACTTTGCTAAAGTAGTGACCACATATCTTTTCTACTGCTTACTGTCCTGCTGGAATAAAACATATGGTAGAGAGGAATAATGACACCTTAAGTCATTTTTGCCCATTGCTACATGAAGGAATGTCTAAGCCCTGGGGTTAACTTAGCCAAATATTCAGAATTAATTGATCAGAATCCAAACCATTTTAATGATATATTAAAAATGAGGACTTAAAAATAATAAATGCACTAATTCTTCTCTATTAAGAACCTGTGAATTTTCCAGATTTTCTTTGCAGGTAGGAAGGGTAGGTATTACATAGAGATTCTGTTTATTCTGTGATTTCAGAAGTAAGAGTTACCAGAAAACACCCAAAATATTAAGACATTGTACTACGCTGCAACAAAGAGAGAAGATCTGTATATTTATCCATGTTTCAGTTAATGAGTAGTTATTGGTGACATAACAGATTTTTTTAGACTGAGCTGAAGTGTGTTTTCTTACAAGATGAATTTGGATGCCTGAAATAAAGCATTGTCTCACACCTTTTATATGACAGCCAGGAAAACTCGGTAGAGATGTATGTATTCTTCCTGAAGTTCATTAAGTTCCAGCATGATCTGCAAATATTTATCTGTTGGTTGCCTTGTCTTTTGTCAAAGATGCCTCTGAAAGATGCATTGGTGAAATTAGTCTTTTCTTCAGGGAGACCTAAAATCTTGAGATTGTGAAAAAACATTTCTCGGTAGTTGAAAACATTTCTCTTTCTCAAAAAGAGATTTGAACAGTTTGTCTCACATTGTGTGTTTAAAGTGCAAGAATATCACTGGCCCAGGGCTCAGCTCCCATCTTCTTTCTCTCTCCTGGAACCCAGGGATCCAACCAGAGTGCTCTCCAACAAGTTAGCTGTCTTCATGGCCGACATCAAAATTATTTGTAACAACAGAAGAGGTTTCTGATCAGAAACAAGATGAGTGACAACCACAGCAGTAGTCACTAGAGGAATTGCTCCAAAAGGCATCACTGAATCTGTTTTAAACTCACATATATATTCATAAACAATTGAGTAATGATATTTAAGTTACTGTTTTTCCTCTGTTCATAACTAAATATTCTATCTTATAAATACAAATTCCTTTCTTACTCCTTGAACCCAAAACACTTCTGTACTGGCTGTACCACCAGATGAGAGAAGATTTTCCCTGGGTTGTACAAAGGCATCTTCATAGGGTAGGTCTTGGCAGTGGTGTAAAAGACCAAGCTGTAGGCACAGAGTTTTTAAATACAGGCCAGGCCTAACACAAATTATTAAAATATATTTTTTTATTTCTGAGTGACATATGGACTGGTGAAACTGAGAAGCAGTGAGATTTTCCTCAATCTGAGGTACCGTGAATTCCTATAGTGTTCTAGGTTTATCAGTATTCAAGTAGAGGAACAGATGGCTGTAATGCCAGGCACCCATCAAAGCCACTCTCTCACTCCCCTCTGCAGCAGGACAAGAAAGAGAAAATATAATTAAGGGTTCATGGGTTGAGATAAGGGCTGGGAGAGATCACTCATCAATACTGTCATGGGCAAAACAGGCTTGCATTAGAGATATAAATTGAATTTATTAGCAACAAAATCAGAGCAGGATAACGAGAAGTAAAATAAACCCTTCAAAAAACCTTCCCCCCACCCCTTCCTCCTTCCCAGCTCTACCTCCTTCCCTAGAGGCACAGAGAGGCAGGGAGTGGGGGTTATGATCAGTTCATCACCTGTTGTTTTTCCTGCTGCTCAGGCTGGGGAGCCATTCCCTTGTTCCACTGTGGGGTACCTCCCAAAGAAGACAGCTCTCCATGAACTGCTGCAACAGGAGTCCATCCCATGGGCAGCAGTCCTCCCCAGACTGCAGCAGCCTGGACCACTTTTCCACAGGATGCAGTCCTTCAAGGATAGGCTGCTCCAGCTCAGGATCCTCTCTCCATGGGCCTCCCTCAGGGTGACAGCCTCCTCTCTGGAATCCACCTGCTCTGGTGTGGGTCTCCTTCAGGTGGATTTCTGCATCCCCATGGATCTCCATGGGCTGCAGGGGCACAGCTGCTTCACCATGGGCTGCACCACGGGCTGCAGAGGGATCCCAGCTCTGGTGCCTGGGGCACCTCCTGCCCCTCCTTCTGCACTGACCTTGGTGTCTGCAGAGCTGTTCCTTTCACACGTCCTCACTCTGCTCTTCTCTGGCCTCAACTACAACTGTGCAATAACTTTTTCCTTTCTTCTTACATCTGTTATTACAAAGGTGTTATCACCATTTCTAATTGGTCCAGCAACGACCAGTGGCACACCCGTTTTTGGAGGTACCAGGGAATGGCTCTGCTGGACACGGAGGAAGCTTCTGGAAGCTTCTTACAGTAGCCACCCCTGTAGCCCACATGCTACCAAGACTTGGCCAGCAAAGCCAATAAAATGGCATATAAAATGCTGCAACTATTATTGTAATACTAATCTTAATATCCTAAAACAAATTTAAAGCAATAATCTATATAATTCATCCATTTGAGGAAAATAATAAACTAACATGTTCTTCCTGATGGTGACTGAAAGCCAAGACTCTTAATACAAGGCTGATGTCTGGTGCTCACATACAGCAATCAAATTCAGTTAATTGCAACTATTCTGAAAGGATTTTTCAGTTTTAGTCTACATATTTTGACCTCATCAGTTCACGAGTCATCATTTTCTCTTATGGTGCTGTATTTTTTCCACTATTTTCCTTTCACCCTTGGCTCATGTGTATGACAAGCTGGAAATGTGCATTCCACAGTGAGTGACAGCACTTGTCTTAATGGATGGAAATTGACTGCGGGCCACCCTTGCAAAATAGCACTTATGAACACTCCTGCATTTTTGAGGAATAAAATACTGTCTAGTGTTGAAAAAAGTGGCAAAATCAGCTTTTAAAGTACAGCCACAGGCTGTGGGGCTTCTAAATACAAATGCTTGTTTTGGAACCTAGGTGATGGGCTGAAGTGAGGAAGGAGCAACTGAATCAGATCACCCAGATGTTTTTTCTCTTGAGCAAACTGTAGTTTCAAATCTTTCTGAAGATTGAACCCTAGATTGTTCAAGGGTGGTATAGTCCTCAGAAAGTGGATCAGAGAGAACTTTCCATTTGGATTAATTTTGGACTATGTTGACAGACTTTTGCCCTTGCTTTGAGATTTGAAGTTGTCTACAGAAATTCTTGAACCTTCCCAAACCATCCACAGGGTAGGAAAACAGACCTGCAGGGTGTGTGATCTTTTAAATAAGCAGTAAGAGTGAATGGGTCATTTCTAGTACTCTTTTTTTTTAATCTTTGTGGTTTTTCCCATTCAAAGCAAGAATGCTCTTCTTATATAATAGGGGATATAATTGTTCAGTCAGTCCACAAATACATATCTGATTTGGTACTGGGAGAGGGGTCATGGTGTTGGCTGGAGAACCTCCAGAATGGTCTACATGACTGTCTTGGTCAAAATGTTTTAACCAAAGTAAAGCCTCACAAATTCCAAACTATAGATTCAGACATCATAGGTGCTCTAATCAGTGGAAGGTTGTACTTACTATACCAGCAGTGTTGTTGGACTCTAACTATGCTGAGGGTAAGTACTTCAAAATAGAAACATTCCTCGTGGTAAAATAAGGCAATTCAACACAACATTGACAATTTGCCTTACTATTCAGCAACCTGGCCGTTAGCAACCAAAGAATCATATCATTAAGTTAGATTTGGCATTCACCTTTTGATATTTTGCAACATGGTCAAAAATACTTTTCCTTTCCAGAAAGAGAACAGTGAACAAAATTACATCACCTCTATACAGGCAGACCACATTAAGCACTACATTTCTTCAGGTAGTAACAGCAAGATAGGAACTCACTTTTTTTTAACTGTACAAGAAAATCCTAGAGTAAATGGGGAAAATATTTCCTTTTGACTGAGAAGAGAACAAAATTATTTTGACTGAATGAAGAAATGTCATTTAATTGCTGGATCTAGGCTTTTTCCCTCTTTCATGTTAGATATGTTGTCCTGAATGTAATTAATTCTAACTGAAATAAAGTGCTTTGATTTGAAATGTTGTTAATTGAACTTGCCAGCTAACCAAGCTTTTAAAACCAAATAAAATAACCTATAAATTAAACAATAACTGACATGGAAGTTGTTGGTGTTGCTCATTAGAATTCTACTGCCAAAAATCTTTGGTTGGTTAATTTTAAATGTTTTTAAGTAGATAAAACGCAATGCAAAAAAACTGTGATGTCTCATTGAAGTTAATGTTATTGAAAATTTTAGGTTTAGTACTTTTACTGAAAGGAAAGAGGCAATCAAGTACAGCTGAAGTGTTCGAAGCAGGTTATTGGGACCAGTTTACAAACCCAAGCTGCATTCCCAAGGAAGAGGTAGTTTAAATTTGTGCATGTGGTTTGTCTACATTTCTAATTGTTCATGAATCTATTTGAATTGCAAGTTTCTCACTGTGATCCAATACAAAAAATCCTTTAGTTGATGCATGCAGTAATTATTTGCAGTGCTAGAAGAGAGTTAAAAGTGCAAGAAGAAGGCTGTTATGAAGGATTCATGACTTTTTTCTGTCTTCAGTGAGTGAATTAAATCCAGTCTGTAGTGTCAGCTTTCCCTAAAGATGGAGAGGACTGTGACTGAGTATTAATGAAGCACCAGCTGTGATGGATGCACTCAACCCTTTGACCAAACCAGCGGTAGCTTGGTACAAGCTCCAAAGGAGGTAAAGCTCTGTTCTATAGCTGGGCCAAGAATCTCTATAAGACATTCATAAAGAAGATGAGTAACACAGTGTGCATTGAAACTTTTGCATCTCTGGTCTCTGTATAAATCATTGTAGCTTGATTATAACTTGATTTTCATTTGTATGTTTCTTCCATGTAGCAGGTAATAGAGTGAACCTATCAGAATTTGCTAAATCATGCTTTTGCAACATGATCTTAAAACCACTTTTGCTAATCTCTTTGACAGTGGTTCTTTAAGTGATCTAGATCACTCACCCGATACAATTTGGCATAGTCAGCAGGATCCTAAATAAGGACACATGACACCAGCACACATGGGCAACATAAATGAAGATGAGAAGGAAAATTCAAATTTGCAAGGCAGATCAATGTAATACTGCATGTAACTTCTACACTGTTGCTCCTGCTCCTGGAAATTAAGGTCACCATCTAACAAGCTTCAATAGTAATTGTTCTGGAGAACTTCAGAGGGAAGCTGTTTGATTCCAGTCATATTGTCTAACTCTGAATGAAGTGCTATCTTCTCCCAGGGGTAGCAAACATCAGAACAGATTAAAAGTTTCTTTTGATCTTCTTCTTCTTCTGCAAGCAACCTGGAAAACGATGGTGTTTTACTTTGAGACCTCGAGCTGAGGCAGCAGCAGCAGGGACCTGGTGGACCAGAGCCCAGACTGGTAAACCAGAACTGTAGTCATACTGTAAACCAGGGCCCCACTTCTCCTTTCCATTTCAAACCTGTTCCATAATATTTAACACCCCTGTCAAAACAATTAACTCCTTCAGATAGTCATACCTGCATACCTGCCTCCCCTAGCTTCCATGGAAGTCTGGAGGCTTTTCAATTAGACAATCCTTTTTTTTTTTTTTTTTTTTCTTTAAAACGGGAGCGCCNTTTTTTTTTTTTTTTTGTTCCATAAAATGTTAAGGAAAAGTTATTTTTAATTCCCAAAAATAACACTCTTGTTATTATGAAATAAGATGGGATTTGGGCAAAGCTATTTGATTGTCAGTTGTTTGTTATTCCAGGGTTGTTCAAAAGTTGGATGAAGTTTTTGCAACAGAAGGTTTTGTGTGCAAGTGGAGGGAGGGGGCAGATATGGTGTGCTGACGTTCCATGGAGATTATTTGCAGAAGGTAAAAATCAAAATCTAATTGCAAGTTCTGGATGGAAAAAACTTCCCACTTTTGTAAAATGGAGAAATCAATGCTTTGAATTCTTTTTACCTTACATTTTCATAGAATTACATAATGGTTGTGGTTGGAAGAGGCCCTTGGAGGTCATTGTGTCCAATAATCTGCTGAAGCAGGGCCAACAAGAGCCAGTTGCCCAGGACCATCTTCAAATGGCTTTTGAATATCTCAGAGGTTGCAGATTCTACAATCTCTGGGCAAGCCATGCCAGTGCTCTGCTACCCTCACAGTAAAAAAAAGCTTTTCCTGATATTTAGAGGGAACCTCCTGTGTTTCAGTTTGTGCCCATTGTCTCTTGTCCTGTCACTGGGCACCCTCCCTTCAGGTATTTATATACACTGATAAGCCCCCTGAGCTTTATCTTCTCCAGGCTTAATAGACCCAGATCTGTCAGCCTTTCCTCATAGGAGAGATGCTTCAGCAATTAATTGTCATTGTAGCTCTTTACTGGGCCCTCTCCAGTAGGTCCATGTTTCTTGTGTACTGTGGAGCTAGGAACTGAACTGAACACTCTAGGTTAGGGCTCACCAGTGCTGTGGAGAAGGGAACTATCACCTCCCTCATCCTGCTGGCAGCGCTTCTGCTAATGAAGCCCAGGACATTTAATCACCTTTTCAGAAAGAACATGTTGCTTGCTCATGTTCAGCCTAGTGTCCACCATGACCCCCAGGTCCTTTACTGCAATGCTGCTTTTCACCTGGGTGATAAGAAGCACATTTTGCAGAAACCTAAATACTTCCTTAGCAAAAAGACTTGGTTGGCTTATATTATTTCAGGGGAAAAGGCTAACAGTCCACTATTGTCTGCTCTCAGTATGCTCCTGGAAAGAAAACCTTGCAGACATTGACAGCAGGGCAGACTGCCATGAAGAGCTGTTTCAGGTCTCTGTGCAATACATTGCCATGAAAATATCAAAACCAAAATCTTTTCCTGCTGATTAATTGTTACAGCCTTTTCCTACTGAGCGAGGGTTTCTCCTGGTGTGTTCTTTTCTCAGTAGCAGCCCTTAGATCGGGCTGAACTCAGGTTTGCTTTTCCTTTTAGCTCATGACAGCTTTAAGTACAATCTCCTTTGTTAGCACAACCCCTGTGCTTTTTCACTAATTGGCATAATCTCACTTTTTCTATGCTTCATGCTTACACTGTGTAACTCATAGAAATGGGTGCTATTTTGCTTTGGATTCCTTTGAAGATGATGGAACTATCAACACCCTTTAATGGTACCATGGACATCTTTTTGTAAATTATTAGGTATATTCAAGCCTGCCATCATCATGATAACCTGCTTGTATTAGTCAAAAAAGGAAAGGAAATAAAGGCTTCTTTTGCAGTTGCTCAACTGACACCCAGCACCTAGAACCTCCTCCTGACTGTATCTCTTCCTACCAGTCCTTCAGAGTACAGGGTTTCTTCATTATGCTTTCAATGTCTAAACCAGTTTTGTTGCTGGCATCTAGCAAACAAGACCAACACCCACATATTTAAATATATTTTACAGCTTTGCCTGTGTTTCCAGGATATGCCTCTAAATCCTTACATGATATCTACACTAAAAAATTCTTTTCAAAGGGAGGCAATCATTGCTGCCCATCCTTGTGCAACACTGATAGGCGCTTCTGCCTGCCTGATCACTTAGTATTGAAATATACAGTGTTTACATTAATCAGAGAAGTAAAAGCCTTACATAAGAATGCGAAAGCCATTCAGTGAGAACCAAAAAGGAAAAGGAAATCTGAAAGATTTAAGAAAGAACACATAACAGTGTGGAGGTTCAAAGGAAAAATACTGGATCCTGTGTCTGATCTTCTAAGAAGAGCTACAATTTTTGCCACCTTATTTAAAATGTACTTTGGAAAAAGTCTTTGAAAAAATAGTTTTAAGCTGCTTAGGTATGTTTTTCAAACATGCATAGAATTTCTAAGTCCTTTTGCTCAAGCATCAGTCTTACCTGCAAAATAATCCCCCCAAACACATCTCTCTTGGAGGCAAAATTCATGTGTTTCTTGCCTTGCCCCAAAAGCAAAACAAATGCTTTTGCATGAGTCATTTATTATGGAACTATTAACCCTCATTGAAATGCACATCTAAACTGACACTTAACCCTGATTTTTTTTAGCAGCATGAGGGTGTGGGTGATACTTATTTGGATAGCACCTTGCAGCCTGGAGGCTTTAAAAGTGTTTTATTTACATAATGTCTCATTTATTTTGTAAGAATTACACTCTCCCCATCACTGCCGTGATCTTCTTTGGCACGCGAAATATCCAACAGCTGTTTATCAGCCTACAGAAATGCTGTGTAATAAGAAGAGATTGTGCATCTCACTGAAGCCATGGAGCGAGTCAATAAGGAACACCATCAGGAGAAAAGAGAGAAAAAGCAGTCACTGCTCTTCCAACTGTCATTTGTGCAGTCCTGCAGGTCACTGGTAGACAGAGATGCAGATGGCAAAAAAAGCATTAGCTATGTTTCCACCAAATGTATGATTTGTACAGCCCTGCTGGTACAGTGGCTGGCCCAGTGACTAATGCACAGGAGCCATCCTGGGCACTGTGTAGGGAGCAGTATTTTACATAACCTGAAAAAACAAATGCATAAGCCAAGATTTTGAGAAGTGACACATTCTTTGGCTGTGGAATAGAAGGTATTTTTAAATGGAGTGGAGCCTGTGGGTTTTTTTCAGAAGCAGATTCCTACGAGGGAACGAACACTAATTTCACCACTGGGTGCAAACCAGTAACCACCAAGGGACAGTCCAAGGAATAAATCGTGGGAAATAAATTGCACAAACCTTTAGAAATTTCACACCCTCTGAAGTAGTTTTCATTTTTTAAGTTGTTTAAAATAGATTAGTATTCTTCTTCACCTTTGATTAGTATAACAGCACAGGAGAAACATCAAAACTTTATTAGTTGGAGCAGCTGGGTGATCCTAGAGTTTTAACATGGTAGATTGCTTCATGTAGAGTGAGACAGATATTTATAGAACAATGAGAAAAATCACTGCTGGTATATTACGGGAGAGTATTTGTGCTTAGAGAAATGCAATAAAATTTGAGTTGTGAAAATTTAAGCTCTTGCTAATTATAAGAGACAGAATTTATGAAGCATAGTATTAAATCTTAGGGGGAATAACAGAAACTTTACTAAAAGATAATATATTGTTCAAGATAAAGTGTAAGTAAACACACGTGGGAACTTGCCGTGACATAAAAAAAGTGAAAGTTAACTGAGCAGACATTGGGATGGCAGGCTTTCTTTTTTCAGAAAGAACATTTGGAAATAAGTACTTGGCCATTTATCATTATCAATTATAATTGAAATTGGGACAACTCAACACTTTGCTCTGAAAGTGTGAAAGCGGTGTCATCAGGTATTGAGCTAACAGAGCAGAGGGCCTTAATGTTCACTGACAAGAAAGCTGTGGAGTATTTAACACACTCCCTCATCAAAACTCTAGGTAGGTGATTAAATATGATGGTAGAATATGTATGTAGAGGGAGAAAGACCCTCAGCCACAGATTTTGTATCTTTTTTATCAGTGCATCCCTTGCAAAGGTTTTCCAGGTACTTGTGTCACAGATACAAGCCAATAACTTTATTTTGGGATTCTAGCATCAGTTAGGCATATTCAACTGATTACAAGAGAATGATAGACTATCTAAAATCTAGAGTGCCAAAGAAATTTAGCTGTTACAGATAAAGACTAATGATTAAGGAAAGAGAGATATAATTTTTAAATTATTCTGGTTCTCCAGGATGAGGTTTTTTTTTTGTTCAGTGGTTTGAAGGGTGGCTGCTCTCATATATCTTTTTTGCATGATGAAAAAGACTTGCAGGAGGACATGATGGCTTGCTGTGAGCCTACAGCCTGAAGAATACCATCTCTTTAGCTATCTTTCCATTTCTAATTTTTTTCTAGTAAATCCTTTTCTTCTTCACCTATCAGACTCTTCTGTTAATAACAACATTCATATGAACTACAAAGACTGATATAGAACGAAAGCTGCACATTAATTTCAGCATATGGTTTTGAAATTTAAGGATGAGATATCTGGAGAAGAGGTCTTTGGTCATGTCAGTCACCAAGATCCCCTCTGCAGACAAGCGAAAGCATTCATACTTCAGGAGGGTGATGACTTCCATCAGGGGTTCAAAGTACCTTAGTTGAATTGCCTTTTAAGGTGTCTGACTCTCCTCCACCAGCTGTAGAGGAGAACAGACAAGCTTTCACTGTTTGTATGGGCTTTTTTTGAATAGAAGGAAGATAATTTCTCAGCTGAAATGAGACAGTTCCCGTCTTTGGAGTCCAGAACTACTCTTGATTTTGTTCTCTCCTGGTGAGAGGGAGAGTTTGGATAATTAGCTGTGCTGAGGCAGGGGATTAATCTCAACCAATACTGAAGAAATATGTGACCTCTGTGGTTTCTTCAGTTCAAGAAACAGAGAGATCCAAAAGATGAGGTGAGCACTTCAGAAAGATGGAGTGGATTGTTCTGTGAAGATGTTATCCTCATCATAAAGAAAAACATCTTTTGTAGTCAAACTTCTAAATGGTGAAAGTTAAGTGAGCTGAATCTCATCAATAGGACAGCTCAGATTGAAACGAGTCACTGTATTGGGTGTTAGTGTCAAAGAGGGGAGGCTGGAGATGTGGCCTCTGTTAGAAGAGATAGGGGCTACACAGCCCATCCCAGCTGTCTCCAACAGACCTCTGGCAAAACATGGCCAAGCTGCCAGTTCCTCTGGAAGAACATGTCTAATAAAGGGCAGAACACCACAGAGAGAGGAGGAGGGAATAAAAATTGTGAGAAAAAGAAGGAACACAAAACATCATATGAGCAGGAAGAGGAGGAGATGCAGCTCATGAAGGATCCATACCTCAGCAAAGGAAAAATATGAGGAGGGAACAGCAGAGAGGAACTTCTGTGTACTGACCAAAATAACCCAGCACTGTGCTGCTTGCAGCAACAGAGAAGAGGATGGAGAGAACCTAAGTCTGAAAAAAGGAGAAAGAAAAAAGATAGAAAAGAGTTTTTTAAATGTTTGCATCTTTGTTTTCCATTACTAGAATTAGAAATTATGTTTTGGAATTTGGTTGGTTTTTTTTTTTTAGTGGAAAATTTCAGTTAATTTTCCCAAAGTTGAGTTTGTTTTGACAGTAACTGGTAAGTGAACTCCGTGTCTTTTAACTGATGAGTTTTTGTCTGCTTTTCTTCTAATTTTCTCCCCCACATCACCAAGGGGGTGGAGTGAGCAAGCATCTGGTGGGTGCTTGGGTGTTAGCCAAGGCTAACCCACCAAAGGAACATTTATCCTTTATTATTATAAATTAACTTCATGTGCCTAGTCTAGGGAAAAAAAAAGACTCGAAATGTACAATGTTGCTTTGAAAAGTAGAGTAAAATTCGACATGTGGTATCTAATACATGGGGGAGATAGCTGAAATTCATATAATGACAATATTTCCTTTCACAGATATTTTATGAGGGAAGATTAGAATAGTCTATGAGAAGGTGAAACAGCTTTGGTAATATCAAAATATTTCCAGATGTATGTATAGAATATGTGAAAACCTATGCTAATGTATGCATAAACTCAAGTGGCTGTCAGATTTGCATTGTAAGATGAATAATTGAATTGGGAATGTATTTTGCATTCAAAATTCAAGTTTTCTGATTTTTCACTTGCTCTGAAGTAGCAGAAGAGCAATAACCTTTTCAAATACTGTAATAAATCAACTGGATTTTTTGAGGAGGTTTGATTTGAGGAAAAAAAAAAATTTCATTTCCGATATCACCTTTTCAAGAAAGTATGATTCTAATAATTTTTACTTTAAAACAGCTTTTCAAAAATGTTAAAACAGGGCTTTTCCATATCACTGCATCTTTTTTTCCTAACTGAAAGACTGTCAGTACTGACATATATTAAAAACATGTCATGGTGGGTGTGTATACTACTTAACCAGCAAAAAAGATTCTGATTAAAATGTTCTGACTGACAGACCATTTACATCAGGCCATCCTTTTAACCCTCTTTGCCACTGAGGGCAGAGCAGGTTTTCTGTTCAGAAACAGATGCAGTAGCCTTCTTGGTTGTTGTCACAACAGTCACCTCCTCTGTAGTCATGATGGTTACGTGGCAAAAGCAGTTCACCCTTGGTGCTTGCTTGGTGCAGATGTATCCATTCCACTTTCTACCAGCACTCCCACCATACTAGCAGGGCTTCATTCCTTGTGAGCTTCCTTATGTTTTTCTCACTGGGAATCAGTAGAACCCCTCATGCTGCCTTTCTCTTAAGTGTTAACCCTGGTATGATATTTTGAGAACAGGAGCACCTTGCAGGGAGTGTTCGCTGATCTCTCTCGGGTGCAAAGGAGGTATTTAGTGTGCTGGACTGCAGCTTAATAATGCAGTCTTGCAGGTTTATGAGAACATAATATTCGAAACCTGGGGTTCTTTAGGTTTAGTTGCAGCTATATACAACTCCTGGGAGCAGAAAGTAGTTCTGTAGGCATTAGGACAGAGTAAAAATGGACACAGCCTATCTGAATAGGATACACAGGGTGATGGGACGAGACCCAGCTCAAAAACCTGATGTAAAGGTAAATCAACCTGAAGTCAGACTGCTTTTAAAACAAGCTTTTTGGTGGCTCTTTTACATTTCTGCCATGTCTTTTCATTCCTTGTTTTGGGCCAGAACCATCAATGCTATTCTGAAGTGCCTCAGCAAACATATGGTCCGTGTGCTGTTTCCATCATTAACCAGCCAGGCAGCAGGGAATGGAGCTCCTGCTTGAAAACATTGTGGGAATGGGATTCCTTGTACTTGGAGTGCAGGCGTCTGTGACTGAGACTGTAGATATGCCTCCTTGCCAGCTAGTATCTGGACAGAGCCATAAATTGAGTATTATAAGGCTGAAGTATAATTTTGACACACATCACCTGTTGAATCTCTTTGCCAGTGGTTACATTTCCTCTTGTTAGAGAGTCCTGTTCACAGAAACAACCATTTACACTGGGCTTTTCCAACAGTGGTGCTGGTATTACAGAGCTGACATGTTGTGTGCACACTGCCAACTTGTTGACAAAAATAGAGGAAAACGTAATTTAATACAGATGTTTCAGTGCAAAAAGTATCAGCAACACTTCAGCCTTCTTCTTTCAGTCCTGTCAATCAAACATATCCTCTCCACCAGAGGAGTTAACATGCCCTGGAAGAATGCCGGGTTTTGACAGGCATCCAGAACATGGTGTGATTTTTTTTTTATTTTTTTTTTTTATTCTCTATTCCTTTGGCCTATTCATATGTCTGTTCAGAAGGCTACAGCCTTCCTCATTCACTCTAGTGATGAATTCAGATGAAGTTTTGGCCACACCCGTAGTGCTTTACAATCTTTGTGTGTAAGTGAGTAATTTTAGCTGCACAGCAGATCACTATCAGAAATCAGATTTAAGTGTGAATATATCAGATATGTATATTGGCATTTCTGAAAGTTTGATCTCAAACCACTAGTTTATAGACCTTTTTTAAAAATTTATTTATACTTTAAGAGATGTAGTCTTCATAGCAAATTCTGACCTCACTCCTACCTTTTCCATTTCCCCTTCTTCTTGATAACAAACCTTTTCTATTTGTATTTATTCCACCTCCTATCTTCTGTAAAACATCCCATTTAAAGTTGTAAATGAATCTGCCCCTGAATAGATGTTAAGACTTTGGTGTCCTGAACAGGAAACTGATGTGGGAATGCACCTTATGTGGACCAACAGCAGTTTAGCTTTTTTTCATCAGACTTTTTTTGCATCCATATAGTTAACTTTTATTCTCTCATTCATATATTTTTAAAATAGGAAAAAAATATGTCTAGAGACTACCTGATGTTGTTGTGAGTTTTCAGCTGGTGAGATTTCTCTAGCACTAATATCTGAATTCAATATAGCAAATCCTGACTAGGCCACCTGTCAGCAGGTAAATAAGGTATTTATAAAACTTGCAATCCAATTTCTAATTTATAATGTTTTTCAAAAAAGCAACTGGCAAAGGGAGTCAGCTGTGTTTTGACCTTGCTTATACTGAATGTAACTATAGGGAATTTGAGATCATCTTGATGAACAGGAAGATTTATTATCTGTTCAGTGAGAATTCTTAGGCTGAGCTCTCTCTGCCATAAAACATTGATATCCATCTTGCCTAATTCTTTGTGAATTTAATGCAGAAATTCTTAATGCAAAAAAGATAGTTTGACTTTAAGTCTATAATGAGTGACACAGGATGAAGTAATTCAAAGGGTGAAGAAATTATTCTGTTCTATGTTGGTTTTAATGGATTTCATTACAAAAGAGTGAAGTAGCATGGTGGGCCCAGGATAGGTGCATGGTTTTGGGAAGGGCCAATGAAGTTTTCATTCCGCTTCAGACAGAGCTATCCTGATGTGAAATTTTATTTTTCAGCAGTGTATTTCAGCATGAACAGCAGTGCTAAAAATATAGTCACTGGTGTGTGCAGAAGCCTTGTGTCATGGTTTGACAGTGGCCCAATGCCAGGCACCCACGAGAGTCACTTGCTTACCCTCCTGCCACAGCTGGGCAGAGGAGAGAGGGAAAAAAAAGTTAACAAAGGGTTCATGAGTTGAGATAAGGACCAGGAGAAACACTTCAAGGGCTAAACAGGCTCAGCTTAAAGTTACAAAGTGAATTTATTACTAACAGAATCAGAGGAGGATAATGAGAAGTAAAATAAACCCTTAGAACACCTTTTCCCCCCAGCCCCTCCCTCTTTCCCACTGACAGTGCAGGGAGACAGGGCACGGGGGTTTGGTCAGCTCATCACCGAGATTTCCTTCTGCTGCTCCAGGAGAGGAGTCCTTTCCCTGTGAGGCCCTGGGGTCCCTCCCACGGGACACAGTTCTCCGTGAACTTCCCCGACCTGGGTCCCCTCTCACGAGCAGCAGCCACACCACACCTGCTGCAGCGTGAGCCCCTGCCACGGGCACACAGCCCTCCCAAAACTGCTGCAGCGTGGGTCTCTCTTTCCACGGGGTGCACTCCTCCAAGGACAGGCTGCTCCAGCCTGGGATCAGGGCCCCTCTCTCCACCTCTGCACCACGGCCTGCAGAGGAACCTCGGCTCCAGCACCTGGAGCACTTCCTCTCCCTCCTTCTCCTCTGACCTTGGTGTCTCCATGTTGTTTCCCTCACATGTTCTCACCTCCTCCTCTTCTCTGACTAGTAGAGAAACTGCGTGACTTTGTTTTGATTTTCTTGTTAATTATGTCATCAGGGGCATTACCAACACTCTCACTGGCCCAGGTTTGGCCAGCAGCATGTCCATCTTTCAGAGACATCAGGGATTGGCCCTGTTGGACATAGTGGAAGTTTCCAGAATCTTCCTCAGAGGAGCCATCTCTGTGGCCCCCCTGCTACATAAAACCAGGCCATGCAAAACCAATACACCTTGTTAGGACTAAATTTATTTAGCTAAGTGCATCCAAGAGTCTCTCTGGACCCCAGAGAACTGTCCAGAAAAAGGAGCCACAAATCTATCTTAAAAAAGATATATTTGAAAAAGTGAAATATGAGACAAAGATGTAACTGGCACTGGAAACCATGGCAACAGGTGGGGAAATCTCAAAAGAGGAGAGAATCCAGGAACACTGTTTAAGACTAAAATATATTAATCTCTGCTCTATGAACTCCCTGTCATCTAGGGAACTGTCCTTCTGCAGCCTGCAAAATTTCACATTGTGGAAATTTTAGAAATATTTTAATTTCTTTGAAAGATTTTAGGTGCATAATTATGAGAAGGTATCTACATGGAGAAACTGCACTGAGGTGAAGGTATGCAGACAGTGCAACTGTGCCCCAAATGTGCTTTACAAAGCTTCATCCTCACAAATCATAAGAATACCAGAAATGTTCCTGAAATGTGAATTCAGAATCCCCTAGGGTCAGGTAGCCCCCTCTCTGTCGGGTGAGGGAAGCCTGTCCATTTTTCCCTGCCAGGCTGATGTGTGACAGGACACATGGTCACCCAGTTTGGCACAAGTTGGTTTATCTGCACTGCCTGTGACTCCAGGAGCAGTTGCCACTGGGTGGAAACTTAAGTGCCTGCCTGAGATTTCTCAAGTTTAAGGAAATTGATTCTTAATCATGCACTTAATTCTACTCATCTTCTTTATTATTCTAGCAGGGCAAAATTATCATGTTTTAATTTATGAAGCTGTGCTTAACATTTATCAGTGTCTTACTACTTTTTACTCACAGAAATATGACACCACAATCTTGTTTCTTGGTAATATTTTGAAACCATATTACATATCAGAACTAATCATAAAGTCTCTGTACTTTCTGGTGACATAAATTATCTCTCTTGGAATTTTTTGTATAAAGATGATGAGACATGTTTCTCAAAACATCTGAACACCGCAGTGCTAGATCTCTGGCTTATATTCTTTTGGAAGATTTAACATGATGCTGAAAACACAAGCGTTCTAAAAGACGTTTTAAAAGTCAATATATGCTCTACTACATAAAATTCCCTTCCCCCTAAATTACGGAAAAATGCCAATATTGTTAAGAAATTGTTTAACTCCTTAAAATATTTTAAAATTATAGACTGATGGTTGAAAAGTCCAAATACTTGGGGAAAAAAATTTTCACACAAAAAGTATGAGAAGTCATAGACCTGAAACACAAAAGAAAGAACATATTGCTGGCTTTCATTTTTCTAGTAATATTGAAGCTGATAGATCATGCAAAGATTTTACTCCATTTAGGAGGGCCAGAAAGCCATTTTTTTACTCAAAAGGTCATAAGTGCATTTTGGTATTTAAGCTTCCTTTTGGATATTTTGATCCTGATCCACCTATATTCCTAAATATCTCAGCTACTTCATCCAGAAACCTGTATTCATCCAAAAGGATTACTGATATCCTGTTGCTGACCCACCATTACTCTTGAAGAATTGCTGTCCTTCAGCTTATCTGAAAAAATTCAGAGTCGAGCAACTTAAAATTCATTGCAATATGGATGTTTTCCGACAATTTCCAATTAGACAAAAGTATTAATGTGCTTTTGTCTTTTTTGTTTCTTCTCACTGAAGAAGTCTGACTGGAGGTTGCCATTCTTGCTCTGTGTATGTGTTTGTTCCTAGATTTCTTTGTAATGCTGCTGTCTCCCTCCAACTTAGCTTTCTTTCTTTGCATAAATATCCTGTCTTTTGTCTTTATGCTAATGGCAGCAAAACATGTCTATCAAGTAAAATCCTTTCCTTTGCCATTTAATTATCTTTGAATATGTGTCGTGATCATCAATTGTTCCATTGACTGCCTCCTCTAAGACTGACTGAGAAAATGAAATGTCCCAGTTGACAACCTATTTTCCAAAAATAAGAACATGAAAAAGTGTGAAAGGCTTGTCCTAAGCTGTGCTAAGAAGTCCTGCTCAGCTAGCAGTTTAATAGAAATTCTGTCATGGGACATCTGGGAGCTCAGTTAGATGATATTTTTAAAACAGCAAGAGGCCATTATTTTTTTCTAGTAAGTTTTGATAAAATAACAGGCAAAATATTGTCTCTGTTTGAAATCACTGGGAGGTTCACAATAGAGGTCAGTGCTAGGATTTCATTCAAGGCAAAACTCAATATTGAGTGTTATGCCTTCTTTCTTCAGGACTTAGAAGTGCCCCATGCTGTGGATCACTCATGGTCTCTTGACTTATTTCAGGGACTTGTCCACCTGCAAAATACTCACTTTGGCTCATAAAACAAATTCTGAACCTAGACTACCAATCTGGTCTTCTCCTGAAACACCTAAGTCAGGAGATTGTTGGCTGTCATGGCCTCAGCAAGTCCCAGTATCCGAGCTGTGTGGGTGCCAGCAGGCAGCGTGTGTCTGTGGGGACCCAGCTCCTGGGAATAGCCCAGGGCACAGACCCCTCAGCCCTCCCAGCATTGCCAGGAGCCAAGTGCTTCAGGCTTCAGAGAAGGGTTTCTGCCATCAGCATGCCGCAGGATTGCTGGTAAAACATACCCAGTGTCTGACTAATTTATAAAACCTACTATAACTGATCAGGTGACCAATCCAATGCCAGAAGAAAAACAACATTAAAAATTGGGAGAAAATTCTTAAAATAGAAAATATGAGCACATGTCTGCATATAGCTTGACAGATGGCATCTCTTTAAACAGGGTTTGTCCATATGGCAAGCAAGTAGATTGAATCTGAATGCTGTATAGGATCCCAATGGAGCAAAACCCAATTTTTTTTTACTTGGAGAGTGTACGTTATATATCTCACTTATGCTTCAGATGACAACATAAGCAGTTTTATGTGATCAGCTTCTGGTAGTAGCTGCAAATAATCAGAGAGAGAGGGAAGAGATGAAGAAACATCAACTTATCAGTGCATTAGGAAACTCTCTGAAGTGAGAGTTTGAATAAATAGATATGAAGAACAGGAAAAAGGAGACATCCAAATCCCAGTAAAGAAGTTCTCACAACCAGTTTAATAATTTAATAACTGGCTAAGAGAAAATGCAGTTACTGCAGCTTCTTGACCACCCAGTCATTAGCACTGACAGACAACAGAGTACTGGAGTACCAAAAAGCCCATATAAGTTCAGAAAGGCTGCTGAGGATATGAAATTTCTTCAATACGGTAGGTATCTGCCCCGGTAGAGAAGATTTCTGAATCAGAATAAGCACATCCCTTGCCTATTCACCCCTCACAGGAGTTTAAGCATTCAGCTCGTGCACTGGTTACTGCTCCTGAGCTGCAACCTTTTCTCAGCAGAGGTGCTCCAGGCATAAAGGAAAGGTTGTAGCCGAGAATGTATTACCTGCTGTGGCACAGGGATTACACTGCTCACACAGGAGGAAGCCTACCTGGCAGCCTGACGGTGCAGGGGAACTGGGAAGAAGCCAATTTTTTCTATGGAGAAAACTTTACAGGTAGTTACACCATTCGTTTCAAACCAGAAAATTTCCATTCCCTTGGAAAGGAAGCATAACAAGGCTATGATGTTTGAAAACAAAGAAAGCAAATGTATAAACATGAAATATATAGTTTAATGGAGGTTTAATTGCTGACAAGTTCAATCAGTCTCCCTTGTTGACATAAAAACTGTTGAAAAATATTTCTCTTTTTTAACAAAAAAAAGGTAATGTTAGAGCCCAGTTTAAATATTTCTTAGCTGAATAAATGTGTACCTGCACATTTGGCGAAATGGCAAATTAAATATAAATAATTTATATATTAAACATTCTGCAGTTATTCACATTTTCAGTTCTGTTTAAGAAACACTTATTGTCCTCTTTTACAGACAATATCAGGAGAAACAGCTTTGGAACCAGGAAAAGAGAAAAGTTTGCATATGACATTAAGGAAACTCTCAGGGAGAAAATATACCTGAACTCACCTGCATTTACTGCTGCATTTCATTACTGAATGTGCCAGTTAAAGTAAGACAGGACTATCAAAGAAATTGAGAACAGAACTTTCTTTTCAGGCTTAAATTTATACTGTTAAGTGAAACATGGTATCTGAGGACCATGTTTCAGGTGATCATGGTGGTTGCAAATAATTTCTAATTATTTGCAAGCACCTTGTGCCTGCAGTAAAACCTGAATACACAGATAGCAGTACCTGCATACTGTCTTTAAAACTTTGGAGGCATCTTGAGGGCATAAGGTGTCTATGCAAATTATGGTGGAAAACACAAATAAAGGCCTGTCTTCAAAACATTATTAAATTGTTTCCGAGTCTCTTGTTTCTGAGTCCCATACAAGACTAGAATGCATGCAGTGAATGAGAGTTCAGTCATTTACTATCCAGATACCAAATCCCATAAAGTCTGATGAATTTCAGGTTCTATCTATCCCAATTTTTATAACTCTCCATAAGTAAGTGGCATTTTTTGAGGCATAATTTTATGTTCTCTAGAGAGATGCACCCCAGAACAATTAAGAGGCTAGTGAAAGAGTTTTCCAAGCCGCTTTCAATCAGTTACCACCAGTCCTGATTAAATGGATTGTGGGAGGACCCTGGGAGGAGGGGACCCTAGGAGCATTCCCCAGGTTAGGGTGACTGGGAAAGGCTTCTCCCAGGGATACCCTGTTCTGTTATGCTGATGAACCCCTCTCCTGCTCCCTCGGTTGGCCCCGTTGCTCCCCCCAGCTCCCTGTTCCATGGCCAGCCCCCTCAGTTTCCTTGTTGGCTCCCATGCCCTAACCCCCCTTGTGTCCTGCCCCCATGCCCCCAAACGATTGGTTCCTGATGCTCTCTCCCCCCATACTTAAACTGTGATCTCCTGTGAATGGAACTAAATCCATTTGAAGGTCAACCACCAGTCTTGGGTTCCCCTTGGCTCAGTATTGGGGCCAGTCCTGTTCAATATCTTTATAAACTACCTGGATGAAGAGATTGAGTGCATCCTCAGTCAGTTTGCAGTGCAGACACTATGCAGGAGTGTTGTTCAGATGGAAGGTGAGAATGGTCTGCAGAGGGATCTGGACAGGCTGGATTGATGGGCTGAGCCCAATTGTACGAGGAACAACAAGGCCAAGTGCCAGATCCTGCCCTTGGGTTGCAGCAACCCCATGCAGGCTGGTGGCAGAGTGGCTGGAAAGATGCCCAAGGGAAAAAAGACCTAGGGGTGCTGTTTTACAGCTGGCTGGATATGAGCTTGCTGTGTGCCTAGGTGGCCAAGAAGGCCAATGGCATCCTGACCTGTATCAAGAGGTGTGTGGCCGGCAGGCAGGGCAGTGACCGTCCCCCTGAACTTGTCACTGGTAATGCCACAACTCAAGTCCCATGTTTAAGTTTGGGCCCCTCACTTCAAAAAGAACATTGAGGAGCTGGAGCATGTCCAAAGAAGAGCAATGATGCTGGTGAAGGGTCTGGATCACTAATCTTATTAGGAGTGGCTGAGGGAACTGGGGTTGTTCAGCTTGGAGATGAGGAGGCTTGGGAGAACCTCTTCTCTCTACAACTTCTAGAAAGCAGCTCGTAGTGAGGTGGGGAACAATCTATTTTGCCACGTCTCAAATGAAAGAATGAGAGGAAATAGGCTTAAGTTGCACCAGTGAAGGTTCAGATTAGATATTAGGAAACATTTTTTCACTGAAAGAATATTTAAGCATTGCAATATGTTGCCCAGAGAGGTGGTGGAGTTGGAAGGCTCTGGAAGTGTTCAAGAAGCATCTGGATGTGACCCTAGGGGATATGGTTTATAGGTGATTGTGGTGGTGCTGGACTGATGGCTGGACTAGATGACCTTGAAGGTCTCTTCCAATCTTTATGATTCTGTGATTCTGTGAAGAATGAGTGCTATTGCAAGCTATAACTACCATAAATTATTAAAACTAGTCATGAGCATACAGTTAAGTTTTTCCAAAATCTTTCCTGTTCACCAGAGTCAGAAAGTATCTTTGACCTTTCATACTAGAAAATGAGGCTCAGAAAACCATCCATCTTTTCAGCACAAAGAAGGTTGAAGATTGGTAATTCTATCCTTCCCTCCTTTATTATCTATAGAAAGAAGATGTAAACTTGGGAATGTGTATGAGGCTGGTGAGTCATACCGAACAGATATTTAGCCAGGCTCATTTGCTTAACCTTAATGCTTGTCACATGTCATGCTACAAATTCCACTGTGCATTACAAAGGATTTGACATCATAGAAGTAATTATTCCAAAATGATCCTGATAGATTAAAAAAAAAATAAAAATAAGGTAATTTAGTACTAAACCCAACATTGTCTAATGAGAATGTTTCTGGGTCTGCAAATCCATACTCATGTTTTATTTATAGCCTGCCTATGATTCATCATTAGTGTTTCTTTCAGATTTTGAAACAAAAATTGTTCTTCCATGCATGAGTGTTTTTAGATAACCACAGCTGCTCCTCACTATCTGCTGTTTCAATAGCAGAAAGCCTAACACTAGTATTCTTATACATCTTTACTCCTATCTGCTCAAATTCAAACCTATTTCAACACACACAATCAATCCCATTGTGAGGAATTCAGGCAGCAGCCACCGCAGCCAGCATTTCGCTTGTCAGCAAAACCCCTTTTTGGAACCAAAGAGGAACAGCTGATGGAATGAAACTTTGCTGTTGGCTAGAAAGCTTTCAAAGGATTGTGCTCTCCCAGCTCTGCCCTGGCTGTGCCAAAATGCCTCTGAAGGCGTTTAAGGCAATTGTCAGAAACTCTGTTGGGTAGGCAGCAAAGAAAGGCAAGACACTACTTAGCCCTTCTGCTGCTTCAGCATTGAGGGCTGCAATTTAAGTTTTTCTGTGTATTGCTTGCTGGGTGATAAAAGGATGAATGGTCTAAAGCGATTTGTCATTGAGAAAATTACTTTTGGAGGTTTTGTGGTTGCACTTAACGTTTCTGCTTTCTTGACTTAAAAGACTTCTCTGCAAATGAGCAAGTTTGTTTAAGAAGTAGAGCTCGAGCTAAATATTTCTGGCAATCATGTCCCAAAAATAAATTTTGGTAATCTCTGCACACACATTTCTCCCTATATATACCTAGTAAGGTTTGTTTCCACTGAGATAAATCCCTGTTAGACCTTCTGGGCTGCAGGAGTACTGTTTACCGACAGACGCTTTTGCAGTTTCAGATACCATAGCAGGTTATTATTATGCCCACGTTTGCTGTTTAATGGTATAACCAAACTTGAATTGAAGGAGTTAATGACCGGCTCACCTACTCTGGCATTTCTTACTGTGTACTTCTACAGACAGTGCTGGAGAAGTGGGACTACATATTGACACATATGTCTGGCATAGCCACATCAAATGGACCTGGTTTGTTGTCTCCCCTTTGTTCAGCTCAGTGTTAGAGATGGGTACAAATAAACTTTGGTCGATGCTAGTAGGGATGCAGAGGTGATTGATTGGCAGTGCAGTTCTTACTGTACTTGTGGTACTTTATGTGTTGAAAACAACTGAAGTATTGTGACTGTAATCAACACATCTGGGGAACACAGAGGATGAGTTTGTAATCTTGGCCTAAGGTTGTAACATGAATGCTCTTGTCACTTATACTCCTGGCAGCTTACTGCTGTCTGGCAGCTGGGAGAAGGCAGAAAAAGCTGTAGGGAGTAGTTAAGTGGATGACTTTTGACTCCCTGTAAATAGAAAAGGAAGAATTGAGGTCTTCAGGCAGTCCTGTGGTTTCAGTATTTGCAAGTCTGCTATTTCATTCCTGTGGGCAGCCAGAAGACTTGTCTCTTTCAAGAGTATGTTCCCCTTTCTAGAGAATTGTGATTATGTGGACCTACCATGCAAAATGTCTCATACTGCATAAGTACTTAGTCTAGTGCCCATAAAAATAATATATACACTCATAAAAGTAGAGCAGCTTCACATAAATTCTGTTTTTTTCATTTAGAACTACATGTTCATTCTTATTCACTAAATATATATTTGAACAAAAAAAACAGTGTTCATCAAAACTAGGAGATTTATTTTCATGAGAGAAGTTATCACAAATGAGTACTGGGATCACTTTTCTGCTGTTGGTAATTCTATATTCAATGTGTTTGGGAAGCAGTTGCATGCATTTTCTCTTTTGTTTTGTATAGTCTTGGTGCAAAACTCATGCATGATTTCTATACTTCTTTCAATTTGATTTCAACATAAACCTTTTTTGTATAAATTTGTTTCCTGTGCCAAATTTGTATGGATATTGCCTCTTAAATATTCTAAATGGAGAGGTCAGAGCTCTCTCTATTTGTTAAACAAATTAGTGTTAGAGGTTCTGTAAAATTCCAACATGAAAACCACGAGAAAGGCAACAAGGGAGGGAAGCAGTTAGAAAAACCCTATGGAAAGGACTTTGTATGTCAAAAATCATAGGGTTGCTACAAAAAACTCAGCTTTGCCAAAAAATTCCATGTGAAGGAGTTAATTTAAGGTAAAATAACCTCTCTGCAGATCCCACTGCAGAAAATATATTAAGTATTTCTTTAAAACGTGACCTTGGAAATCTGAACCTGGTAATTGGTGGTAACGGGGGAACAACAGAAGATCTTTGAGCTCTGATCGATGTGGGTAAAGATCCATGTATATTTGGATACATAGCTAAAAACCGATCCTATTTATGCTTTGCTCTTCTCAAGGCAGTATTTAGTCTATCCTGCTTCTTTGAACAGACAACCAAGGCTCTTAACACACAGACCATCTCCCTCCCTCTCTCCCTCAATTCCTGAGCATCTCCAGCGGTGTTAACTCTTCCCTTCTGGATCTGTGCACCACTTGCACGACTGCTGCTGCATGACTGAGCATGTATCCAGGGCTTCGTGAAAAGCTCTGATCAGCATTCGGTTTACAATGAAACACAAGGGTTTGCAGCCAGGTAACAGGGTAGTCTCCTCTGCAAATCTGTGACTTTTAAAGAAAGCCTGATTGGGTAACTTTTGTGCTCATTGCACAAGGAAGCCTTACAGTGATCTTAAACTTAGATGGGAAAGAGGAATGATGAAATAGGGATCAGTCTTATATGAAGAAACAGACTGTTTGAAAGAGTGGAAAAGTTGAAGGATTTAGAGGCAAAGAATTGCTCATGGATCACCCATCATGACAGAAAAACAGGAAAGAGGCCAAAAAGAGAAAAAATAAGTAACAGCCCCTGTAGAGGGAATAGCAAATTTGAAAGAGGAAGAAAGACGAAAGGAAAAAGGTATAAGTCTTCTGATCTCTCTTTTGATGGTGGTAGTTCTTTTAATCAAGGCATGAGTAAAATAAAACCACTTATCTAGCATCAGTGGAGATTTAAAACTTTACTGCCTGGGGGCTGCTTGGAGGTTACCCAGCCCAGCTGCCCAGGCAGAGCAGGGACGAGAGCAATGGGCTCCCCTCAACCCTTTGGCCATCTGGCAGTCTGGGTTTGATGGCCAGGAGTAATAAGCTTGAGTTACCTACATGACTTCTCACTAAAGCAGGTGGGAGCCATGCACACAGTGAGGAAAGCAAAAAATGGTTCATACCCACGGAGAATAAAGCAAAGAGGGTCCATGCACTGTCACTAGGCCTGCAGGTCCAGCAGACAATGTTCATGTGCACAGTCCCACCAGATGTCACAGTGGGTGCCACCTGGTGGGACTGTGGCAGAAGATTGAGAGGTGACAAACTGTTTTTGCAGCCACAACAACTCAGGGAGTCATATGGTTGTTGAGTGAAGTGAGGTATTCCCATCAAATAAATAAGGTATTTCTTTATTGGGACCAGTTCTTCAGTATGTTGCCATACTTTGTATCCATTTATTAAGAAAGAATTGAAAAAAGACATCATTCTTTTATCCTCAGTTTGTGAAGCATGGGAGAACCAAACGAAAATTGCACTGCAGAAGAGCTAACTCAGTTATGGAAGTTATGTTTCAGGGTCTTTATATCAAATCTCTGTGAAGCCACAGGGGTGAAGAAGAGGGTCTCAACATTTCAGTAAGATTATTGTATTAAAAATATTCTCTAAAGTATAATACAATTAAGTCACTAGAGGAAAAAAATAAAAGCTGCATTAGGCCAGGAACATGCATTATATTATGATTGGCACCATAATTCCTGTGAAAATAAATCATAATCATATATTTCCTTTTTGAAAGCCAGTGGATATGCTGTCTCTGCCTGGAGCTCTGGTCAAACGTGTTTTCTACAGAAAGTAATTAAAATTTTCTGAAGTTAAACCTGGAAAAATAAAACTTTTGCATGCTGGATATCTTTCCTTAATATAACCAGTGTATATGGTTAAGGTAATTTGAATGCACTGGTTTGGAAGCTCCAGCTATTTTAAAAAGTCCTCAAAGAGATACATGCAATAATTTGAGAACAAAATATAATTTCATAATTTGTTCATAATATTCTAATTTTTTCCTCAAAATTTTGCTGGAAGGGATGGAAAATGAATTGGTATTGAATATTACAATCAAAATTTTCAAATTTTAGCACCCAAAATTAGATTTCTGACTCCATATTTAAATAGCTAAATATAAGTAGCCTGATTTTCAGAGCTGCTGAGCAATCCCAGCTGCCACTGAAATCAGTGTGAGATTTAGGTAAATACCAGATTGCCTATTTAGGCTCATTATCATGTAAGGACTAAATAGGGATTGACACACTTTAGCCAATGTTATTAAAGAAGTTTGTTGTGGTAGGACAGGGATCTGTAGAAGTGCACAGAAAACTCTCAGTGAGTTTCAGAGGTCAAGCTGCTGCTCATGTGGGCACAAACCCTTCCTGTGCCATCTCGCCCATTGACTTAAACCACAACAAAGGGCCCCATGCCACTTTTGAATGGTCTCTGGCAACTAGGCTGCAATTCCTGTCCTAGAGAAATCGTTGTACCAATCTCCTTTACTGTCTAAGGACTTTTCCTGATGTATATAGGCTTAACCAAACCTTTTCAGCTCCATTCCATTCCATTCCATTCCTCTTTCAAATGACCATTTCACTTCTCCCTATCCCGTTCCTGATGTCTGCCCTCCAATAGCACTGTCCAGCTGTGCATGGGCTCCAGCACCTCTTTCCAGCCTGCTGCCTGTGGCTGAGATGGGCAGCCCTGCAGCACTGCCTGCCTGTGGCTGCTGTCCACTGCTCCCACGTGTCCAGGCTGGGAAGAGCTGGCCCGTGGCTCTATGCACCTCCTGGGTGTAGCCCCACTCCCACGTGTCCAGGCTGGGAAGAGCTGGCCCGTGGCTCTATGCACCTCCTGGGTGTAGCCCATGGCTCTGGGTAAAGGCAGCTGGGACTCACAATGCTTCTTGCATTTCTTGCATTTTTTCCATGCAAGATGGTTCGAGGCAATAGCACAGCTCCCACACTGCCTCACACCCTGGGATGAGAGAGGCTTTCTTGCACAGGTTCTGCACTGGGACTCGCATCCTTGATCTATATTTTGTGAAATAATGCTGTCTGATGTCAGTTCTCCATAATCTCCTCAAGCCTCTTTCCCTACAATAAGAGTTGTATAATGTTTGTTTTAACTCCACGTGGCTTTTCCAGCCTCAAAACCTCTGAGGCCTCCGCAGAGCCCAGGAGGAGCAGGTGCCCAGCTGCTGGCCTTGCTCTCTCCCTCTCTGCTGAGCCCTGCAGCAACTGGATACTGCTGATTATGAAATGAAACAGGAGAAGCAGCTTCCACTGAACAAGCAATTGATGCAAAGATCAAAGAAGAAGCAAACAAAACACATCTTGAAAGAGAACAATTCAAAGCATCAAGCAGATGCTTAGTTTTCCCTACCTAGCAGGTACAGATGCAGTGAAAAGCCTCAAGTCACTGAAGTCAGCATTCAACCTGACAGGAGCCAGGATTCCACATGCAGTGTTTCAATCCCTGGTTTATGTCAGAAGTGCTACATTCATCACATTTTGGCTTTTCTGGTTTGGGTGTTTTTTTTTTTTTTTGTCTCATTCTACTTTATTTTCACATCCAGGGGAACTCTGCTTTTTAACACAGTTCCCAGTCTTTCCTAGGAGTAAGATGGGTATTCTGTGTGTAAACCCTGATTTCATCAGGCTTTTGACTTTCAAGGGTTATATTTCTGTTCAGCTTCTGCAAACTCATTTAGCTGTCATGGTCTCAATTGAGGTTTCAACAGGATCTGGCAAAATTTATTTTATGTTTTAAGTTGCTAATGTTATATTTGATGGTTAACAATTTCACCAGGCTTTAGTTTGTGTTCAAGTCTTCCATGTAAAACATCTTTTTTAAGAAAAAGAAAGAAAATACTTGTTAGTTAGCCTTTTTGGTAAAAATACAGAGAAGAACTGTGAATATTTCATAAGGGAAAGAATGTAAAAAAAAATTTGGTGTTTTTATGTTAAAAAAAAAAATCTGCATTCATATAAATGAGACATTTAAATGCCTCCATGCCTGGGAGTAGGATCCTTGGGAGAAGTGAGAAGAATAGACACCTATTTTTGCATCAGTATAACTTTCTGTGCTGAAAGGAAGTAAAATTTGTACTAAAAGTCAGTGGACAAATTGCTGAACTTCAAAACATTGAATACAAAGAAAAGAGAACGGAATGTTTTCAAAGCCATTTATAATCATCACAGCGTGAATATTGATGGACAAAGATGAGGACATTAGGTTTTCTGAAGTGCCTGAGTGAATTATAAGCCTAAAAATCACTGAATTTGAACGATGATTTGAGACACCTGCCTGGTGTGATGCAATACTGGGCAGTCACCCCTGTGTTCTTCACAGTCAACCCTAAGGTAATTTGACAGGAATCTACTACAGATAGTTAACACTGAATGGAATAATGTGGATTTGTGATAATAAAGAAGGGGAAACCTTTAGAAGAATTTAATGAGACACTTAGAGGGAAAAAAGATCTGGAAGGAAGAAAATAGGGAGTAGATAAAAGAGGTTTTACCAATTGTAAATGTCAAGAAAGCTTTCAATTCTTTGTGTAGGTAAACATCTTGGAACCCATGTTCTTGAAGAATGGATTTGATTGTCAGATATTCAGACTCAATTGCTTTCCACTGTTATTTCTAATGATGGTGATAGAGATTATATTTTGATACAGTAAGTTATGAGCAAGTATCTTGTCTGACAAGCACTACTTCTTGTAGTTTTCATTGACAATATTCCCATCATTGCTGCTAGATGGTATTGTCTCCCTCTCATACTACTCTACCATCTCTTACAAAAATGGGTCTTACTAGAGTTTCTGTCTCTCCTCATCCTTTTGGCCCATCCCCCACCATTAATTTCCCCTTTTCTGTCACAGTCTGTCTCCAGTTCTGAGGTCTGTGGACTGTTATCTGCCTCTCATCTCTTCAATCCCTGCTATTTCAAGCTCTCTTTCCTCCTTTATTTCTGTTCTCATTATCTCAGCCTCACCTTCAACTCTGTTGGCTCCTGTCCCACTCCCTGCAAGCATGCTCTTGCATATTCTAGGTCAAAATAAGGCTTCTTTATTCAACTTGCCCAGTTACAATCCTATCTCCTTCCTCACCTTTGTCTTCAGCACTCTAGGGCATAGATCCAAGGATCTATTTAGGATCCTAACTTGCCCTTGAATACCTAAAACTATTCTGAATGCAGTACTGCCTCAGTTTTCTTTTCTTAGTTCTCATGATGACCTTTTAAATGTCCCTTGTACCTTGTGACAGCTGAATTACTTTTTTGGGAAACGTTTATATGCCTTGATTCTTTATGGAAGAGACACTGTAACAATTGAGTAGGTTGTACTTCTGCTCCTAAAGCCCCAGCATCATTCCCCTTGGTAGTAGCTACTTCCAAGATGGGGCTGAGACGAAACTTCTTACTATGTTTGTATTGGACTAGTCATCACAAGTTAGTTCACAAAAATAAAAGGAGAAATGAAGAGTAATCCCCATGTTCACTATATTCTCTCTCCATCAACAAGAACTCTTCCCGTATTTTAATGAGACATATGGGCTATTCAACCCTTCTATAAAGCTGGAGTCAAAGAGGCTCCTAAACTGAACTAAGTAATAGGACAATGACATACATGACTGCTTCACAATAAGGACATCTTAGTGTTTCTAATAAGTTTAATTCTGTGGAAGCATTGTTCAGGACACAGAGTTGGGAGCAGCTCAACACAAAGAACAGTGACAGATGGAAGGAATTCAGCCAGCAAGTACGGAAAGACATTCCTACACAGGGATTTTGGATTGCATGGGTAGCACTGTTGAACCACTCTAAGGCTGTAACACAAATTTGAGAGGATCCATAGAGATGACCTGGGTGTTGCAATGTGTCCTATCACTGCACCTTCTAACATTGTAACCACCTAGAAGTACTCACAGTACAGCACTTAGAAACATGTCTTGTGAAGGTCCATGGACTGGGATTCACAAAATCCAGCTGCTGGAGAAGGCAACTGGGAAGGACATGTCAGAGCATTCAAATGCTTTCCTTGCTTGTTAGTCTTTCAAGTCACAGGCAGTTGCAGAAAATGATCCCATCTTATTAATTCCTTTGGGACTAATAGTGCTGAACTCTTTGCCAGAGTAAAAAAGATAAGTCCTTAGTTAAAAAAAAAAAAAGACAAAAAATTAGTTTTACGGGCTGTGAGGAATATGAAGACACTTAGCAATACCAAGTAATTGGTGTTTTCCTTATTAACTCTCTGGTTTTTCAGAAGCTGGTAGAGGTGCTATAAAGATCTAGTTCTGTGTTTAGACGTCTGAGGTCAGCCAGCCAAGGTTCCTTCTTTGGATTCAGCTCACAGGTGTTGTTCTCTCAGTTGTGCCTGACAGTATTTTATGTTTCTTAACTTCGCATATGAATGGTTAATGGCCTGGAACAAATTTTGGAAGGACACCTAAAACAGAGTAAAACTGTAGAATGATGATTGCCCTTGGTACATTTTTACATTCAGCAGCAGCCTGATTTTCTCATTTGGACTTCAGGAGCTAAAATGTCCCCAGTACTGCCTTACCATGCCTGCCCATTGCAATGCCATACACAGAGGATGACAGCGAATCTGCTGTGTCCTGTCTCTAAGCTGACCTCGTTACTGCAAGCTTAGTTTGAGTGTTTCATCTTTGACTTTACAGCTGGCTGGAAATGACTCTACAAGTGGGATAATCAGAAACCCTCATTACTTTAATATAGATCTACATACAGTGGTTCATGATCATATGTTGGAGTCTCTTTACATTTTAGGGGAACAGAAAGCTGTGCTAACTTTCTTCAGTAGAGCATAAAAATATCATCCTCTCATAGAAATGAAACATAGTAGCAGAAAACTATTTAAGTGATGTCATTAGCTACCTTTTCCTTTTAATAATTTAGACTACATAATACAATTTGCTTAGCTAGATCACATTCTGCCTGTGTATCATCTCAGATCAACCACAGAACACCAGAATTTATTAATACAACAGAAGAATATAAAATATAATTAGCTTCTTAAAAAATCAATTATTGTGCCAAGAGGTTCAGCTGACTTTGAGCATGTGAATATATTTGAACTCTGCTATTAGGGCATGATCATTTACTGAAATCCAGTGATATGCAGAGTAGGGATAGAAGAAGGGGCATCCATGATGTGATGTGACCTAAGACATAGTGGTCACAACAGAGGGCATGCTGGGGTATTTTATAAGGTGCAAAGAAAACAGTGACACTTTCATCCACAAACTTCAGCAAAACTCAATTAAATTTTGTTGAACTATGCTCACATATTATAGAAAACTGAACCAGCAGCCTTTCAGTGATGTAGCAATAAAAGCTGCCCACCTTGCATGTCATACAAGTTTAATCTGGGAAGTAACAAAAAAGAGGGAAGAATGAGAAATCGATCTGGGATGTAAGAATGAAAAATCATTCTTATTTTTCCTTTCTTGCCTTCCTTCCTGGAGTGTCATGAGAACCCACAGAAAGTGGTAGTCTGGTGTCACACTTCCCCCTATAGAAGCTGGGATTGCAGCTGCCCTGGGAACATCACTCTTGCTGAAGGGTGAGCAGTGCTGGGCTTGCTGCCAGTGAGGTCTTTGCTGTGATTTTGCATTTGTTTGAATCATGGGCTCAGTCCTCCCCTTTGCTTGGCTGCTGGGTAGGGCCCTTGTGCAGATGCTTGGCATCTCTCTGCCCCTCTCCAGAGCTGCTCAGGCAGCTTCACAGATGTGCTGGGATTCCCACTGTGATATGGGCTGCAAGTCAGGGCTCAGCTTGTGAAAAACAGAATCCCTGTGCCAGGTGTCTGTCAATCCTCACACTCTCTGTTGATCTGAACAAGGGACACTGTTTCCGTGTATATTTAGTAAAACAATTTTAATAAAGTCTGGAGAGCAAAATAGTGTGAGGAAATGTGTTTGCTTAACATGGCATACAACCCTCCTGGTTACGTGGATGGACAAGGACTGTTGTCCAGACCAAGCATAATTTCTTCTTCTAAATACTGACTGATATATAGTACTCATTGTGATTGTGTGCATTCATTACTTGAATATTAACAGTGTAATTATATATACAAATGTACAAAATATGTCTTTATATGCATATATCTTTATATCTCTTTGTCATTAATGTACTTAAGTCAGAAAATAGAGATGTCTGTTTAAATAATATTCTTCTATACTTTTCTTTCTCGATGTTGTTTCCTAAAACCATATTATAAACAATAATAAAAATCTGAATATAGTATGAAAGCACTGGATAACTCAGGTCATAGAAAGAAAACAGAATTTTGTCACTTGATAGTGATATTAAAGAAAAAAATCAAAGTCTGGGGTTTTTTATGCTTTCTCTTGTGATGGAAGATGATAAATGTCAATGAGCTTTCAAAAACCCACTAGATTCGTTGGAGCCAATAATGTGAAAACTCTCTGTGCAACAATAAATTTGGAAAGTTATTTATTCTTAGGATTGAAGTCTTAGGCTGCAGGGGTAGCAGCACTTAAGGTTCTCATTTTGCACATTTTCCCTGAAAATGGAAAATAAATAACTCTGTGACTAAGCCTTTTTTGATCTCCATCTAAAATCCTAAAATAAAGGCTTTTAGATGCAAACCAGTTACTCTACAATAGCAAGCTCCCTCTAACACTTAGTGTACCTTCAACCCTTTTATGCAGCACCCCAAATAAATATGAGGTAACATACCTCTTTTCCTAAGAAGAAATTCCCTTACAGTTGCTGTACTAGTGCCAATGCTCTGAAGTATGTGAATTTTTAAGGTGATGAAATATCTGGGGATCTGGGATCTATGCCCTAGAGCTCTATCCATGAAGAAGAACAGACAAGACAATACTTTTTATTGTAGCATCTGTATTTTAGGCACTTGGCCCTGCTTTAGCACCCACTGCCCCTCAGAGCCAGGGTGTAGCTGTATGGCTCCCAAGTTGGGGAGAAACCCAGGGGAGCCAGCACAGGAGTGCAGATTTGCATTAGCCAGAAAGGAGGAAAAGTGTGAAGGTAATTGGATCTAAGTACAATATATGGGCCTTTATTCTAGCACTTCACTCAAGATTTGTAAGACATCATAAAATGAGGCTCCTAGGCTTTTCCTAGTGATGCCTTTATGAGCAAACAGGCATGATAGTGGGTTGCAGGAGACTAAATTTCCATTGGATTTTTTCTTCTGCATTAATATTTATTTTCATGTTTACCACCTTTCAAAAGCATTATATAAACAGCAGCGTTATTACCCCCCTCTCCTTCTGCTTAATTGCTTCGTGTGAGTTGCATTACATCACGTGACGTGTACATCACTTGCATGGATGCAGAAAACAAGGGGCACAGTTCTTTATACCTCTGGTTGGGGCACTCATTTGGAAGTGATGACGCCTGGGCTTCAGTTGCCTGCTCCAGCTAGTGTTTATGATCTTTATATTTAGTCATCACTGAATAAATTTATTTTTTCAGTGCTTCAGAGACAAAATCATTCAGCACTGAGTTGCTCCTAGGAATACTTAGACCTTTGAGCACCTAAGTATTCCTTTTCTTTTGTGAAAGGATAGATACCTAGAGTTCCCAAGTACCTTTTTGGTGAGGAGCAAATTCATAATATGCAAAGTTTTCCTTTTGGAGATGAGCTTTGACCTGCTGCTCCAAGAGCAGAACTTGGATTTCTTGCAACTGACAATCTAATTAGTATATATATCTTTTCCAGTGGGAAAAAAACGAAATAGATAAATATGGACAAAATAACTTTTTAATTGGCAGGGACTCTCCTTATGGTACTGTTATTCATTGCATTTCTGGGTACTGGATCAAAAGAAAATGATCCTTTATCAGAGGAAGTCAAAAAATGCTCAGCTGAGTTCAGTCCTTAGTAAACACTGTCTCTGATGTGGGACATGCTATTTTTGGTGCTTTGTTGTGTTATTTGATATACATAGCTTGTAAAGTACTTGAAAAAGGTGAAGTTTTCACAGAAGTAGTCTCAGTCCTGTAGCATCCAAGGTCACAGGGCTCTCACAAATAGGAGAGTGTAGATAAAGAGGAGTTGGCATGTGTCCTGGAAAGATCCTGTTAGTCAATCAAAAGAACAGACTAAATTCCTAAGTGGTCATTTTCCACTGTTCAGAAATTAAGGGTAAATTGAGAGTTGGTATTTTTTGTTTTATTTTAGGTTTTTTTTTGTTGTTGTTTTTGTTTGTTTGTTTGTTTTTGAATTCCTGAGACAGCAGTAAATACTGAGATAGAGATGCCGTCCTGTGTATCCAGTGGAGATGTATGGAGATGGAAAAATGAGAAAGAAGTAATAGAAAAGATATATTTTCTTTTCCCAGCATCCTCAAGTGTGCAGATCTTATCCTTCTCCTGGCCATGTCTAGGACCAGAGCAGCAGAATGCAACCCAGGGATTAGCACTCAAACCAATTTGTTGGTTGGTAGAGAGAGAGGCAGGACCTGTGACATCTGTGTTACTCCCAGCTTGCTACAATGGAAACTTCCTAACTCGCTGGCTCATGGCTGTGAGGGCTGGGGAACACAGCAGCCGGAGCACCCTGGAGAGCCTGTGAAAGTGGTGGTGCTTGCTCCAGCTGCTGGTGCCACACTCTGCCCTGCTCTAAGGCATCCAATGCAAGTTGTTAGGAACCTGCAAAATCTCCATGGATAATTGGAACCCGTTCTTTTAAAATTTTCTTACACATTGTCATAAATGAACCTCTGACAAAGTATTTGTGAAGGCGTGTTCTGCCTGAAGTGCAGGAATTAAAGATTGTACAGGAGAGATTCTCCAGTGCCCAGGTCTGAGTGAGGTTTTCATATGAACCGTCCAAACACTCTCATAGGGAGAAACTAGTCACCATTTTAGTAAAGGGTGGATTAAGGAGATCGTTTGGGCATCTTAAAGTCCTTTCAAACAGAGTGCCTTACACATGGCAAATCACCTGATTTCTTGCCTGGAAAGGCCTTTAGTGTGCTTGTGGAGGCTGTTGTCCATTGTGAATAAATCAAAACCACCCACTCTTTGAAGCGTAATTGTGTCAGGCATCAAATTTCATATCTGTTTTATGCAACAGCAGAGTTAAAGCTCTCCTGCAGTGATGGGAGGGACACACAGTACAGTGAAAGCATTCATTTCTGCTGATACTCATGCTGTATCAATTACTTGCTCCATTTCATTTTAATCACCTTAGTTTGTTTAACCTGGAATGATATAGAAGGAGTAATGAAGGAATCTAATTGCTACAGCACTACTCAGGAAAAAAAAGTTGAAATAAAAAAGAAATAGAATTCTGAGCATATGTGGGTTTTAAAAATAATACTCTGATGACCTGCCTAAGCTAGAAAAACAGTTAAGAGTGACTGTCACTGTATTCCTGCTAAAAAAAGAAGCTGCTCAGAATGAGTAAACATAACCTGGTATGAATTTTGGAGAATAGTTTATTTTTATCAGACATTTAATTGTCCTAATATTCTGAATATGGAATAGAATGTGAGTAGGTTTCTTGCTTTCTCTGCATCAAAACTGATAATGGTTTAAATTCTTTTCATGCTTCAAACACAAAGCATTGAATGAGTACATCCAGAAGTGAGTTAAAATGCATTCTACTTCTCACAAAAGGCAGATCTTCTGAAAATTGCAATGTGATGCCAGCAAAACCTGTTGTTCCAAAAAAAATCCGGGAACTGAAAATGGTTTCAACTTCAAAGCTTAAGAGATAATAGTTAATTAGAGCTGAAATCACTGTTAAAAACAAATTTGGGTCCTAAGTCCTGTGCATCCTGATGCCATGAGCTAAAAAACCATGTACATAAAGTGAACTCCCATTAAATCAATATTCTCAATATTTGTGTTTAGTAGTGAAGGTGTTAACTGTCCATTAGTGCTCAGTCACACACCGATGTCTACCAGACTCAGGACCTAAGGTTCCTTCTAGCTGCCGAGCAACTGTGCCAGGACCCAGCACGTGCTGCTCTGTTGTGCAACTGAAGTTTCATTTTGGGTGGCCCTGCAGCCCTTACTGCTCTGAGTCTCTGTGAACAGCAGGAGCGATTTTCTTGTTTTTCACATTGCTATTAGGGTACATACTCAGTTTCTGAGCCAGAGACAAATTCAGTTTTGCTATCTGCTTTTCTTGTAGCAGTTCTTTGATACTTTTGGGTTTGGTTCCGCATGTGCTGAAGAGATCAATAACACTTGGTTGCTGACCTGGAGGTGCTCGTATTGCGTACCTGGACTTCTCACTTTGCAGTCCCAAGGACATAAGGTATTTGGTTAGAGGAATGATGAAGAAGGCCAAATTGTAACTGTGCAGAAAAGCAAAGCAGAATTAGCTGGTCATTAGCAACCTGGAGCTTTCTGAAATCAACAGTGTTTTCCTGCTGTATGAATGGATAATGGGACACATTTCCCTGATATCAGTGTTGAGGACATCCCTAGACAACAAAGTACAATACATTAGAGCAGCTCTTCCCTAAATCAAGAATCAGATATTTCTTATCACCAGCCAAATTTGGGCATCAAATGAAATTAGTATTTTCTTCTTAACATTGTTGAGACCAAGGCTGGATAAAAGTAATATTTCCAGTTGTCAAAACCTCTTTGCTCTTTGTTTTCAAAATCTTCCTTTTCACAATCCAGGTAGCAGGACCATCAACACACAGAGGTGAACTGACACTGTAAATATTTCTCCAGTTTGCTTTACTCTACTTTACTCTTGCAAAAAACAAGGGAACAGAGTATCAGCCTATTGATATCAGGTTCATTCCTGTTACCTGTCCCCTGTTCTGATCTCAAAGACATCAAGACTGCCTTTGTGCATGGTAATGCCCCAGATGTTACAACTCACATTTGCTGAGTGGTGACAGAGCTTCCTTGTGCCCTGCACTTGCACATGGTAATTATTGTCCTGTTAGCACTCAGGGCACATATGTCTGCTAGCCAAGCTGGCAACTGGCCTTGCTTATTAAATTCCCTTCTCAAATTATTTAAGCTTATATGTAGTATCTGAAACAGCATTATCCATGCTTAACTCACATCTGTCCTCTGTGGAATCAGGTTACATAGCTCTCTCTGTGTTGACAGAGGAAGAGTAACAATTCACCATCTGTCTTAATGAAACATTTTCCACAGTGCTGTAGCCTGATAGAAAGTGAAATAATATTTGCTTAGGAAAGAAAGTTTTCTTTTTGCAAGGAGACGGCTTTTGTTCTGTCAGGAAGATATGTATCTAAATCTAGGTATGCCCTTTCTCCTAGCAGCAAGCTGAAATGGTGTGCTTCCTAATTCTCCATTAGGGACAAAGATATTATCAGCATTTGGGCCCCTGGCTGCCCTTGCACAAGCTCTAGCAGCAGATGTTATGCAAGGATTGGGCAAAGGTAATATTCCTTACAGAAATAAGAAAACCAGCAACTTGTAGGTGTAAGTGTACAGATGTGCTTTAATATTGTGCATGTTTCCTTAATGGCCTCAATTATAATCTAAATTATTTGCAGCATTCTTGTTGTTATGTTAATGTTCTCATAAGAGACTAAATACCACTGAGGTTTGTTCACATTGATTTAAATTACTCTTTCTTAGTACTATGATCCTTTTGTCTAGGGGTAAACTGTTGCTGAGTGTGTTCATGCAATTTTCCCCAGGGAAGAATTAAGCTATTGGTCTATTTGCAGTCTTAGAACATGTTACTCTGAAGTGGGGCAGTTTCAGTTGGGCTAGAGGATGGGCACTGAAGGATGACATGGTGGTTTTTCCATGGTACAACACTCTCTACCCTGCCTGTCAACCTGTGCCTGGCTTGCAGGGTGTGCAATCTGTTCAGTGTAACCCCGCTGGATGCAGGGTCCTTGAGGTTCAAATGACATCCATCAGCAGCCTTTCAAAGCAACAGCCTTTATGTAATCATGACATCGGATTGAGCCAGTAGGAGAAGGAGATCACAAAGATGGCAGAAGAAAAATAAAGTGACAAAGTGACAAAGGAGAGGTGAAAGATGGAGAAATTTTGTATTCACATTTGCACATTTAAAAATTCAGGAATTTGTCTGACTGCTTGACCTCTGCATTACTTTTTCTTTTCAATTAATTTGAAAATTTGAATACTTCATTACAAGATTCAGTGGCAGGAAAGCTTTCCAGTAGCTTGATAATGACTATTTCCCTGGCTAACAAATCTCTCTGTTGTGCTCAGTGTCCCACTGATTCACATAATATCTTACAGGGAGTCGGGTAGCCTCAGGTTATCAATTAATAAAAGATGCTCCGCTTTACTCTCCTCTGCTATTATATTTTTGATGTAATTATGAAGCATTCCCTGATAAACTTGTTCATGATCATTCCAGGTTCAAATTTCAACCTAAAACGAAAAAAGAATAAAGAAACCCAGGAAAACGAGGCAGGCCTGATGGACCTTCACATTTACACGAACAGGAACAACCATGGGAACAGGATTTGCTGGGACTCCCCCCAGCCCTCCCACAGCTTGCTGGCATTATTGTTGCCTTCCTCTGCCTCCCCTCCAATTTGCTCTTATTTTTTTCTCTGAAGATAATGTGAGTGGGGAGGCAAGAATAAGTAAGTGACACTGAGAAAATGGGAAGAAAGGAAAATAATATGTTACAGCAACAGCCACATTACTGTAAACTTACTGCTTTCCGAGTTCAGCAAGACCTCCCTCAGCCCTTCCTTTTGCCTTGCCTGCACACTTGGGGCAGTCACCCAAATGCTCTGCCTGCTGCTCCCAGATCCTGCTGCAAAGGCGTGAAGGCAGCTCTGAGGGCCAGGGACTGCATTGTTCATGAACTCAAAGAAAAGAGTTCTGCTTGAACCTGCCTCAGGGTCACAGAGACCAGGACAGAAAAATAGTTTACAAATCACAGTTTTCGTGATTTCACAGGTCAGGTGTTTTCAGCTCTGCTGGATGTCTGAGTTATATTTTGCTGTTTTATGATGAAAGTGCTTCAAATGTGTCCCAAAGGTGCGACCTCTATTGAGCCAGACACTGCTCAACTTTTTTTGTAAAAATAATTGCTCTTGACCACATGTTCATGTACTGGCCTGTGTCTCCCCTTGCCTTATGATGGAAGTGCATCACACAAGGCACTTGGAAGAAGACAATTTAACACAAACCATCATACACACAAGCCCAGAATTTGTCCTCCTGCCACAGACAACTATGCAGCAGATGTTCAGACAAAAGCTCTGCAGAACACCCCTTCCTCACATCCCTGCTCAGCACAGGCTGCAAAACTTTCACAGTAACCTGGGGAAAACTCAGACTTAAATAAAAGCCACAGCTATGCTGTTTTACATTAAAAAAAAAAAAATAGAGGGAAGTTCATGTGACATTTTTGGGCTGAAAAGAGAAAAGGCTTACAAATGGGTCCTGCCTTTTTCTTCCTTCAGAGAAAAGCAAAAATAGTCTGATAATTTCAATTGAGACAAAATTCTCTTCCAATCTCAAGTCTGACAATGGTAAACAAGACACACCAGATACACTTCAGAGGCTTTAATAGCAAGAAGCCTCCGCGCACTTAGATTTCTTAGAGCTTCCTGAAGGGGCAAAAAACTACACAAAACCAAGGTATTCAAGAAGTATAGATCTAGTCTGGTTCCTTCCATCATAATTACATGTGCTTCATGAAATAATTCATTGTCACAACTGAAATAAGATGTACCTATGTGTGGTAAGGTGACAGTAACAAAAATGGAGATGTTGCCTCAGTTAATGTTCAAGAAGGTCCAGGGACCCCTGTGAAACAGTCCTGCAGCTTCTGATTTTCACTAGTCCCATATATGTAGCAAAATCTTCAGTTGTATGTGACATAATATAATATGTATATTATTCAAATGTGAACAATTAAGAGAAGCTTCTCTTCACAGCAGTTCAGGACTACAGAGCATGTTATGCAATGGCAAGGGCCTATGTGAGTTCAAGGGTGATGCCACATCCAGGAGTGCGAAAAAGCACGTACCCATGTAAGGCAAACTTATGCAGAACATCTGCACCACTGATTTTTTTCTGTATAAAAACTTGCATGAAAATCGGCGTAGGAGGGTGGACACTTCTCAAGGATGAAGGGTTTTAAACTGATAGGACAGTTTTTTGTGACATGTCATGTAGAGAAAAAAGGACTGCGACCCAATTAGATAAATTTGCTCTACTGGAAAATCTTTATATCCTTTTTGATGGGTTAATCAAGTTGTGTTAAAGCACATGACGCATGCATGCAGCCAATTTTGATAATTAATCAGGAAACTCAAGTGAGCAATGCAAGAAATGAAAGCACCAGATGAGGGCAAGCAGCAGTGACGTCTTGGTTTAGTTCTAACACATGGGGTTTAGCTATGAACTTCATGGACTGAAAAGCTGTGTATGGTGTAGTAGAAGGAAAGCCTCTCTTTGCATCACCAAATATTTCTTGTAGTTCAGGATACAGTAAGTAATTCAAAATTTCATGTAGAAATCATGAGAACTGCTGGGCTGTGGTCCTTGCAGTGTGTGCACCGGGGACACCAATTTGAATGGATGGGATCAGCCAGGGGAGCAGTACATATATGAAGTCCTGCTTCTAAGTTTTATGTGACCATGCCATAATGTTTCCCCACTGGGCACAGGGCCCTTTTTTTTGCATGGTGCCTGCATGCAGCAAAGCACTTAGCCCATGCTGCTGTTGGCTGTTTATGGCTATCAGTGAGAAGGATGGGAATGAATGATGGGCTCAGCAATAATCTTAAAATGGAGGATAATGCTGCCAGCAAATCTGTCGGAATAGCAGCACAGATAAGCAGCACCTTCATCTCTTAACCCAGACTATTCCCACCTCAGGGCCTGAAAATACTAAATTCAGCTCAGAGAAGCTCTGCAGGTCCTGGTATTTTGAATGCATTATTTTTATCCTGCTGTGCTTCAAGAGTTGTTTTATTTACAACACATTCACCTCCAGCCGCCGTCTCCCCTGTGTTTTTTATTCTTTTCTGGTTCTCTTTATTTTCTTTTTCACTTCATTCCTTTCCTTGCTTGGACCTTTTACTATTTTTTTCACTCTCATCTCAACTCTTCCTCTCAGGCACTGTTCCATTTTCTTTCTCTCTTTGCTTGTCAATCATAATCTCCTCACTCCTAACTAAGCTGTTGTGCTTCACCACAACCTTGTTACATCTAGTCACTCAGTCCTCAAAACATCCTGCAACTGGAAGAATTTTCTGTACTGGTCTGTAGGAAATAAAGCAGATCTGCACATCAGCATTAGGTGGAGGGGGGCATTTATCATCTAAAAGAGACCCCAAATTATTTTGTTGCATTGGTATGGATGGTACATAGGCTGTGCTTAGTGCAATGAAATTGGGATAAAGGATGGACCAGCACTGGCCCGTGATTATTTAGCAGATATTAAGCTCTCTGAAACCGGTTTGGACCATTTCAAAGAATTCTCATCTAGCTGGTGCCTGGCACCCCCTGAGGGATGTCAGCCCACAGGCAGCTCTTCTGCAGATATCTTGCCTGGGGGAGGATCCTGTGCTTGGTGGGAGAGCTGCAGACTAAGTCCTTCCTACAGGAGCTGATACACTGCTAGGCAGCACCACTGTAGTCAGTGTCCTGTGGGTTTAGTTTATTTTACTACAAGAAAACAAAGTTCATTGATCAACGTGATCTAGTGGAGGGTCATGGCAGGTGGCTTGGATCCAGATGATCTTTAAAGGTCCCTTCCATTCTGTGATTCTATGATTCTATGAACATATGTGTGTTTCTCAAAACCTAAAGATGCAGGGACCTCTTCAGCAGAGGTTCAGGGTAAGAGTGGGCTCTGCAAAGACTTTGCATTGGAAAAAAAGCTGATCATACTGAGCAATCATCACCTGTGAAAAGGAAAAGAAGCACACTCATGAATCGCTACATTTTCTTGATAATTTGATTTGGAACTGAAACAGTACTAAGAATATTCAGGAGACATTATGAACTGTGCACAATACTCATCCTTTTTTGATGCACTACCTTGTACTTACAAACAGCTGCTAGCCTGGACCAGGTAAACCACCAGTTCTGTATTTTACATTACATTTGAATAGTCTCATAGGCATGCTACATATCACATATTTTAAAGCTGGGAATTGGGAGAAAAAGAGTTTGGCATTTGGGTTTTTTTTCTTATCTTTGACTCTTACAGGAAAATGGCTAGGAATCATAACTCCTAAACTTATCTTTGAAAAGTAATTGGTGTTGCCTTTGAATAAGAGGAATGAAGAGATTCATCTGAGAATGTGATCTTTTTTTTGCTCTCGAAATATTATAGGGGCTTGGAGATATTGTTTTGATATCTTGATTCTTACAGGAAACAACATTGCACACAGTATCCTGGTTCTCACATATCAAATAGCTGCTGGTTTCACAGAATCACAGAAGGGGTAAGGCTGGAATGGACAACAGTGGGTCAGCTGGTCCAATCTTCCTGCTCAAGTAGGGTCATCCTAGAGCGCACTGTACAGGATTGGGTCCAGATGGTTCTTGAATAGCTTGAATATCTTGAACTCCCACGACCTTGCTGGACAATCTCACTGGTGGAGGTCTTCGCTCTATGATAGATATTCACTGAAGGATTATTAGCTCCAGTTGTTTGCAATGCAGACTTGTGTGTTTGGCTGAGGAAGATTTTGCATGTTAAAGATTAGCTTGGAGATGATGTAAAGAGGATGAAAGCATGGCACAGAAACACATGGGCTTACAAATAACAGAAATAAGTGGCAGAATGCGGTAGACAATAAGATTCCTGACATTCAAGAGATACAAAACACCTCCAAAAGATGTTCCTGGGAAATAGAATTAATAAGTCTCTTGGCTTTTAAGAGTCATTAAATTGATGGAGGTACAGGTTTTATGACACATAATAGTTTTCCAATCTCAGTTAAACTGTTGATGCTCCATAAATAAATTTTTGTTGCTCTTTTAAAGAAAACTCATAAGGAGAGATACTTAATGACTGAGTATTGCTTACAGTTCTATTCACTAAGAGCTCCTCTATATTGCTTTCTTTAGAATAGAACAATATCTGCTGAAGCTTCTGGCATTACACACTGGTTAAATGACAAAATGTAAAAAAATACATTTTTATAATAAATTTAGCCCTTATTTAAAGAAAGCATGATAATAAAATAGAAAAAGTAGAAAGGCATTTCATTAATTACTGAACATTTATATCTCCTGTATCTCAATCTATATTTGATTTGAGCAAATAGAGTTAATTTAACCTGATTCAGCTATTCCTCTGAGTTTTGGAAAGTAATGAAAGTTCAAAAAAGGCTAGACATTACTTTTTTTATGAGGCATCTTACATTATGTAAAATTCAGTACAGCATATTTATTTTCATATCCTTCAATGCATTATGTTAGGAATTAGTCTCGTGTTCTGCCTTTAATTGGTTGTCTTCCTAATTAATTAAAAATCATGAAATATATTGAAAGGATTTAAAGATGCTTCTCTCAGATGCGGCTATAAGAATATTTTCTTTCAGTATACAGATTAGAATAGATTTCAGAAACTTTTAAAATACTGATTTTTCATGCATTCAAATTAATTTTATCTGTAGATGTAACAAGTTAAATAAATTGGTGTTCAAAAACACCAGATGTAATGAAACATATGAAACCTGATGCAAGTATCATTTCAACAAATAAATTGATTCATGGTAATTGTGTTGCATTTCAAGAGCACTAGAAATGGACTTTTGAGAAAAGAGGAGAAAAAAATCTCTTAAAGCAAAAAGGTTTTCTGAAAAGATGAAAGAAACCTTTTCCCTTGTTGTTTTTCTGCAGAATACTTCATGTGCCAGGGTACATAAAGGTGGTCATTATCTTTAACTACACTTGTTTACTTAATATTACCCTCAGAGTAGCTTCAGTTCATGCAGAGCTGCTTGGTAAATCAAGCAAACCAAAACTTCTGTGGATTTTTGTTCCTATAAATAGAAAAAGATAATAAAGTAATCTATCTGCCTTTCACAGCTAATTTCACATTCAACTCATGTGCAAGATTTAGCATATCATTTCAATCTACTCTGTACAAAAAGACTTTTGAGATCAACGAGGGGGTTCGGTCTCAGATAACAAGATATAAATTTAGAGAACATACTTTGGTGTGTAGTTCTTATGTCAGTGTGTACCTTGACAAAGCTTGTGCTGACCACATGCTTGTCGTTCTGACATTTTGAAGCACACACTTCCAGATTTAGTTCTCATATGCATGTGTTTTAGAGCAGAAAACAATTAATGGTGCAACATAAATAATGATGGCATATTTTACTTTTATCTCGTGAGCTGGAAAGCTTCATGGTTTCTGTAGGACAGTACTAGAGCCTGACCTTCACACATATGCCTGAGGCAGAAGTGTCATGTCACGGTGGCGGGAGCTCTATGGGGCTGGGTAGTAGTGTGGTGAATGGGCATTGGTCCAGAGCAAATGATGGATCAACAGCTTCCAGGGGTTTGCAAACAGGGACACCAGGACAGAGAAATGCCTTGATTAACCCCCTTGTCTGTGGATATTGAGGGTGAAGAGAATTGATGACATACCAACATCAAGGAATGCATAAGCTCCTGTAGAAGCTTGTGCAATGTTACCCAAGATGTTGATGTGATGCTCTGGAGGGCTGGTGCAGATCAGGCTCATTAAGATGGAGAGTAATGGTCATATTGTCTGATTCTGTTCGTGTTTTCAGGAATGAATTTGACTCTTGGTTATGCTAGCACCAACAGAGCTAATAGAAACCACATTACAAAACGGGCCCTGGCACTGTTTCCCTGCTGCAGCATGAAGACAAATGACAGTATCACGAAATCTCCCCATAAAACATTTTGTGATCAGTCATGTTTCCTTCTGGTCTCTATCCTGTCAGTGAAACAAAAGGCTTAAAATGGAGCAGAGGCCTGAAGAGGTATCATCATGTTAAAAAACAGGGTTGCTTCCAAAATCTTAATAAAAATTGTAACAAGTAATCTGGAAATAATTCGTGGCTTTTTTAAAGAGGAAGAAATGTTGCAATTGTCTTCTAAAAAAAAATGTATTTATTAAGGTAGAGGAAAAAAAAAACCCAAACAAACCACTAACTTACTTGAGTAATTTAACTAGATTTTGGTGAAAGGTCTTTTTTAAAAAAATGACTTTTCCTTCCTTGTTGTCATATCAGAGTTATTACGAAAAAAAAATAACAAACAGAAAAACCCCAGCAACTGAAAAAAGGAACAAAATGGCCTAAAGGAAAATGCTGTAGAGCCAAAGGTAAGTAAAAGATATCTAGTTTTACACAGTTTCATGGCTGATTGATAAAGCACAAAGCCATTTAAAGCCTAAGATGAAAATGGCTCAGAAGATAATGAGTAGCTCAAAATAACCCCTGTGAAGCAAACTGAGGGAAAAACTGTTTGATATTTTTTTCCCCACAGCTTTTCCCAAGAAAGAGAAATAATTTACTTGATGGTCAATACTTCCAGTTTTTGCAAGGCTGAAGGAGCATCTGTGTTTCCAAGGAAGCAGAGAATTTTGTATTTCATTCAGAAGTAAAACATATTTGCTAGAACTCGACTCACAGGCCATGAGGTAAAGTGGCAGCCAGGAACCAAGTCTGTCAGTCTTTTGCAGAAAGTTATTTTCTGATTTTATTGATGTACAAATTATGTTTTGACACAAACCTTCCCAACTATTTTTTTTCAAATTACCTACATTATTTCAATAGCCTTAGCAGCTGTCAAATAGAGTTTCATAGACCCTGTTCATTTTGTCCCATTTGAGTAACAAATTACTGAGTTCTGTTAATGCCATAAAAATTTATGACTGCTTTCAATACTTCAGCAGCTATCGATCCAATAAAATTTTTATTATGCTGCATAAAGAAATTACCTTTGTAATGATCTTACTGCATAACCAGTAGGTATTGCACAGTATGTGGAAGGAATGGGAAAGAAAGTATTTTTAAAAGAATATTTTTGTGCAATCCAGCAAGAAACCATCCATTCAGTGAAGTACTAATGATATTTAGATTTGCAATAGAGTCTTTTGCAGCTTATTAACCCCTTGATTTCTGACAAAGAGGAAAACCTGTGTAACTGCCTATGATGGTTTAGTTTTCTTTGCTGAAGGTCTGTAAAATCTGCTGTGACTTCAGGAGACTCAATGGAGTTTCTGAAACACATGAAATAACAAAAGCGGCAAACTATCAGTCCTGTTCTGACTGGATTTTTATGTGTGCCTACAGAGGTACTGATGAACACATCACAAATACCTCCATACACAGAAATGTACGCCTGCAGAGGTACTGATGAACACATCATAAATCCCTCTATATACCTAGAAATATTCCTGTATAACCATCTGGTTTTTCACCCTCTTGTCTTCTTTTGAACTTAAAGGCTTAAAAAAAAAAAAGGTAAGTTCTGTTGAAAAAAACCTACAAGTCTTAAGTGGTTTTAATTTTTTAGAGGTCAGTTTTAGCATCTTTTCTGCTTAATGCTTGTACGGTCAGGTATTATCACATTAAAATACTTGTGGAAAGCTGCATGCTATCCTAAATCTGAGATCTACCCTTAGACCTCAGAAAACAAAACCACAGATCATTGTGCTTGCAAGGTTTGTCCCTAAGGATCTTAGATCAATAGACATTTGGAATAATAAGGCTGAGCTGCTATTTTCCTTTGATGTGGACTAAAGAAATAAGAGCAAGAGCAAGAAATACAATGGGACACTAGTAAAAGCAAATAGATATAACACGCTCCCAAACTCAAGAGAATGCAAAATTTTCTTTCTCCACTGTTTGAGGTCAGGAGAGAAAGTTGGCAAGAGTTTTGTTATTCTGTAACTGCAGAGAGCAGAAATGATATTACTGGATAGCATAGCAAAGGAAGGACCAGCATGAAGGTTATATTAGCAGTCTCTTACACGAGGCTGAATATTCATTTTCCGTCACATTACACTACTATAGCCTGAGAGTATTTAATATAGATATGCCAAGTAGTTAATTTCTTGGACATAGAAATATTACTAACAGTTTTTTTTCCCTGAGTTTGCAAATTCATTTCTGTAACATTTTCCTTTGTGGCCTTCTAACTATAAATCCATGGAGTCCTTAAAAAAGCTGGATTTGCTGTAGGAAGAACTTTGTAGAACTCACTGATTTCATCCCTACACTACATCTTTTTGAACTTGCCATTTGTACAGTTGCAATTAATCTGTTTTCTTGTCTAGCTTGAACCTAGCTGTGGCAGCAATATTAGAAAAAAGGCCCAGTGGGCTCCCTATCATTAACTTAATATTTCGTACTAATACCATGATTAACTTTGCATCTGACATTAATGACATGGATGAAAAATGCAGGCATTTTTACAAAACATTCTAATTTTACAGGCCCATGGGAATTTACTTCCTCATTATAGCTTTTGTTTCAGTAGCGTTTTCTGTCAGATCTGTGGATTTAGTGTGGGAAAATACCTTTGGCTGTCAATTGTTTGTCATTCGTGACTACACCAACTAAAAGACAAAGCTAGCTAATTTTCCTTAGGAAGCAACTGAAGGGGAAGCACTGTCAAATTCCATCTGTCTGCAGTTCAGCTGGAAAGAGCAGAAACACCTGCCTGGAGGAATGGAGCTGTGCAGCTCTCTGAAGCCGCAGGACTGGAGTGCTCTTTCTCAGATGCCCAAAACCTGTCAGGTGTAATTGGAAGAGACCTTTTCAAGGCTTCAGAACATGCCATCATGGTAGCATAGATGAAACTAGTGAAAATTCAGGTGATCTTTTATGTAAAAAGAATTATGCTTAGAAATACCATAAAATAAAATAGGTTCCTGTTTACTCATTCTTGTTGTCTGGTTACAGATTTCCACAGCAGGACACTTCATTTTGAAGGGAATGCAACCTCATCTTGTAGGTGAGGTTACAACTCATGACGTTTGCCATTCCTTTCTGACTTTCACTGTTTCTACAACAGATTGAATATCTGCATCTTGCATTTAAAATTTAATAAATAATTTTTGCAGTTAGGTGAAACAGAAGCAATGTATTCATATTCAATCAAAGTTTTATCTCACTGTCAGCATCCATCTATATATTTTTAGAACATGTAATATTTCAAGAGGTGGGCTTTCTTTGTTTTGAGTTGTGGACCAGTTGTAAAGGAAGGGGCAGTCTTAAAGTTCTGTTCACAGAAAGTCCTTGTGGATCTCCCAGAGCTAGAGGAGTCCTCAGAAAGTTTCTCTGTGTCCTACCCTACAGCCAAGGGTAAGGGTCTGTCAAGAACAGGGACAGGACATATCCCAAGTCCAAGGCTGCATTCCCAGCTGATCTCTTTATGCATACCAATAGCTCTTTCTCATCCCAAATTATATAAAGTGTCAACACAATTTTCTTTTTGAACTCTGTTCATTGCTGAACTCTGCTGCATTAGATATCTCAAGAAGGTGAGAATGGCTTATGGTGAGAAGAAGTGAAGTTTTCTTCAGCTATGGAAATCCGTGAGTGTCTCTGGCTGGCATGCCCCAGGGACTGCTCCACCAGTACTAACGTGAGATGAATATTGAGAGGCAAAGGACAAAAACTAAGGTACAGTGAAAGGAAACAGTCAGAGAACACTTTAAAAGTATGAAAAAAAGATAGGATATGTGGCAGTCGGTTCAGAGACAGAAATACATACAAAGTGGTGCAGAATTGAGAGAGGTTTCCTTCAAATTGAAGGGCTTGCACAGAATAAACAGGAATCTTCTGTCTCCCCCAAAGTGAGGTATTCAGAAGAAACAGAGAAATTGCTGTCTAGGATGATGACAAACCAAATAATGTCTCCCCATATATCTCTAATAAGCACCCGGGATAATTCAAAAAGCTGAATGAAATTATTCAATGTATTATTATGGACGTACAAAAAGGGTAACTCTTTCCTACAGAACTGCTGGAAAGCAGACAACCCAATTCTCTTGATGCTTGTACTTCATAAAGTAGTGCTTACATATTCCTCTAGCCACAATCCAGCAGCAGGAATGGGCTGATAGCCTGAGACAACATGGAAAAACAATGCATCACCTTCTAAACTACCGAAGACTTTTGAAAAGTTCTCTGCATGTTTGTATCTATCTTCTAATTCATTCTGAACTCAGAGAGATCCATTAAATTTTCTCTGTGCAAAAAATATCATCAGTCTTGCCAGAAGAAAGTCAGACTTTTCAATGATGAATCTCTTCAGCCTTTCTTCTCTTATGCATCAAATACTCTTGTATTTGCCCTGGAACACACGTCCCTATTCTGAATGTGCCAAAAAGATATACATTGCTGATGGTTTGGTTAGAGGAATGTGGATTTCACTCTCATACCACAGAAGTGTTGTGAGATCCCATCACGTAAAAATTACCTGCTTTGTACCTCTAATATCAGGCTCAGATATCAGTTCATCTGAACTTTCACCCCGTGAGGTGCATCCCATGGCTAGAAAAGCCACCTCCATCATCTCCAGATTTGGTAACCATCCAGGAGAGAAGATGGTTGTTGGTGCCTGTGAGGGCCCAGCTCTCCAGCCAGCTGCTGTCCCAGGCTGTGGGAGAGTTCAAGAACCTGAATAAAGAGAAACACAAGACTCAGCCCCAGGTGAGAAGCAGAGATAATTTCTTCACCCTCCTCAGGTGGTGTATGCAGTAGCACAGCTTTGGGCCAAAGGCATCCCTCCTCTTTGATCAGGCCGTGCATCACTGCTGTCCCTCCCTCTGAAGGAGAACTCGTGGTCAGGCACCAAGGTCAGCAAGATGGAGCACATACTACCCAGGAGGGTTTATATTCTTGTGGGGCAGGTCTGCCATCACAGGCTTTATGCCACAGAACATAGACATAGTCAGGTTCCACACTGGGGTACACCCTTCATCCCTTGTTGTGGGGCACAGCTGCTGTTTTCCCTCCCCTTATGGAAGACAATTGAAAGTGTGTGCAGCTCTGTAACACAGAAGTCAGGAGTGCCATTTTTGTGCTGGCACATTCCTGCAGTATGGACACCACCATTGCTCTGCTTGTCTATATCAGTGCTCTACTGTCACAAATAGAAAATTCCCACCTGTATAGGATAGGCATTGCAACCAACAGGGAAGCAAAACAGAAGGGCAGGGAATTCAGGGAGGGGCAAGGCCACTATGGTAAGAATATCCCACAGAATACCAAAGCTGAGCTTTTTGAAATAAGCTACTGAATATTTCTGAAAGGAGAGGGAAAATATAATAACTCTTTAATTTATTCTTTGCTCAAGTAAAGTCTCTGAGGAAACCTGTTATTATAATTTGAAATTATGAGAGCATTATAAATTATATTATAAATCATTCATTTAAGTCAATATGTTTCTTTTACAGCTATGTGCAGATACATAGGAAGGTGTTTTGAACAGCACTAAAAATAAGTAAGGGAGAAAGAGCAAGAAAGTGAAACGAGTGTAATTCTACCACTGACATGGTCAATATTTTATTATGGCTTCATAAATCTAACTGTCCCAAACTGTCCTTGGTAAAAAAGTGAAACAAATTACTGTCGTCAAGTTCCCTATAGGTGTTAATGTGTAACATTACTGTGGTCTCCACTCTCTGCACAGTATTGAATCATTCAACTGGAAATGCAACATTACTTTCTTACTTTGCAGCTGACAGGGATTATTGTTTGCCCAGTCAGAATCTGGCAAAGTAAAGGGGCTAGAAAACATGATGGAGATCTCAGTGCTGGCCCTGAAACAAAATTCTGTAACCTCCCTCAAGAAACACCAGACTGAACCTGCTATGTTTGAAAACCTCGGCCTTAACTTACTGATGTAAAGATTTTGTTTGCTTTTCCAATTTCATTATAGAAGCATACACAATTTTACATTTTTTACCTATTTTTCTCTCTTCCTATGCTGAGAATTTATGCCCTTAACAAAAGACTTGAAAGCTTCAACTTGGAAAGTGCTTGGCTTATTTTTGACATTGTCTTTCTGGATGGTAGTTCATTTTTCAGAGAGACATCTTAGTTTATAAAACCAATTAAGTATGTGACCAATTTATGGTGATTAAAGATGAATGAACATTTGGAGACTTGTTTTTTACAGGAGCAGAAAGTACCTGATAGAACGTGATGGCAAGTCCTAGCTGGAACAAATGCCAAACTCTGGAGGGGATTGAAGTTTTAAAAAAGCATATTATAGATTTGCTCAAGTGCATTCATAAAAACACAAAGGTATTTCTTGGGCTTAGAGCAAAATTCAGAGTTGACTGCCTGGTTGCAGCTCTGGATCATCAGGGTGACAAACTACTCTCTTTTCCAAAAGTAGTGAGATCTTTTGTCAAGGCCATGTATTGTGTAGTGACAGATCCATTTAGAAGGTGCATCAGTCTTAAATAGCATCATGAGAAATTAACCAAATCCTGACAGAAAAAAATTTCATAATTAAAAAAAAATATCCATGAATGACAGTTATCCAAATAGTCTCTTTCACTTGTTTCCTTAACTCAGTGGTCATACTAGTGTGTCCAGGACAAATGCCTGCACTCATGGATTTGCATCACTTAAATGCCATAGATATGGGCTGGTTACCTCATTTTACTGATAGTCACCATGAAGAGAAAAAATTGAATCTTTGTATGGTGATCCAGATCTCCAATCTTAATCTTTGTGTCACTTTCACTGGGTACTCCAGTGAAGGTTAAGCCTAATGGTGAAGGGACTTGCAGAACAGTGTATTTCTGTATCAGTGGCTATAACGATAAGAGAAGATAAGCATAAGAGAAAAAATCCCAGGTCTATTAATCAAATTTATTGAACATTCTGAAAATATTTTTTCCTTGCAAATTTCCTGAAACAGAAGTAAATAGTAAGAAAACATTCTCATGAGTCACTTAAACGATAGCCAGACTATTTTTCTCTAATGACACAGCAACATTAAGATAAGCTTTATCTGGGAACATTTTGTCTTTTAATTAAAAGGGGCATCAGTTGTAAATTCTTTCTTTCTGAATATAATTTAGCCAAAATTCTTTCTATAGAGAGTAAACTTAACTTGTTAAATGCCACAATAACTTAGACCTTTGGGTATGACAGCCATATTATGACAAAAGCCAGCATAACTCATACTGATGTTATCTTGTCATTCTTTGCAACAGCTTTCTAAAGAGAAAGAAGGACTTTCATTTAGCTGCAAAGAAAAAAATTTCCAGCTTGGTAGGGACTGAATAGAAAAGTTTCTTCAATTCATTAAGCTGTGCTGAATATTAAAGCTATTTTTCAGTGTATTCTTAAAAAATTGTTTGCTTGTTCTCAGATGATTGCACATTCTCCTTCCATTTTTAGCAGTTATTCACCAAAGTCCTGCAACAATGAAGGGAGGCTGAGGATTATACTGGATTATACTATTTTCATTGTAGATTTTACATACACACATGGACACACATGCCTTTGTAGAAAATGTTCCATGGACCCCATGTACCTGGCAGAAGGAAAGCTCTTACTTCCAGTGCTGGTCTGAGAGTGCTTGCTCACTCCTGACAAGCCTTCTATTGAACCAGAGGATCCCTGAGCTCACAGTAGAAGAGATGATGGTGCTTGTTATTCTTTTAATTTAAANACTGCAATAGGTAAGAACGTGTCAAGGGCAAGGCATCAGTATGCTGTTTACTAAGACCTTTGGAGTCAATTTCTGCAATGTACTCAGTGATTTTGGGCATATTATTGAATCTCAGTTGTCCTCTCACCAAGCAGCTAAGAATAGCTTTTGCTATAAAAAGATAGGATTTTGCCATTCAGTATTCTTAGTGTGCTCCAATATGGAAAGTTACAGAAAAAAAAAAAAAAAAGAAANAAAAGTTTCTTCAATTCATTAAGCTGTGCTGAATATTAAAGCTATTTTTCAGTGTATTCTTAAAAAATTGTTTGCTTGTTCTCAGATGATTGCACATTCTCCTTCCATTTTTAGCAGTTATTCACCAAAGTCCTGCAACAATGAAGGGAGGCTGAGGATTATACTGGATTATACTATTTTCATTGTAGATTTTACATACACACATGGACACACATGCCTTTGTAGAAAATGTTCCATGGACCCCATGTACCTGGCAGAAGGAAAGCTCTTACTTCCAGTGCTGGTCTGAGAGTGCTTGCTCACTCCTGACAAGCCTTCTATTGAACCAGAGGATCCCTGAGCTCACAGTAGAAGAGATGATGGTGCTTGTTATTCTTTTAATTTAAATGTACAGTGATTGGAGGTTACCTGCGGCACTTCAGTGACTGAATCAAGACTGGGTAAAAGAAAAAACACAAATAAAAATTCTTAAATACTGAGTAACTTCAAAACAGTTTTGTAATCAAGTGCTTATTCTGGATGGATTCTGTAAAACATAGCATAGCCTTTGTCAATATTCATTGCTATTTATATATTCTCTGATAGATTCCAAACCCACCACTTTGCAGTAACTATAATGAGGAATGATGATCCACTGNTTACTTGGAACATACCCTAAGAGGGACTGCCTAGACTGACCTGGAAATCAATGTCCTGGCTTTCTTTGGGAGAGCTGAGTGCTAATCATCTCTTGAGCTGGGGTGTGCCAGCCCCCTGATGGCAGAGGCTGAGCTCCCCTGAGCTTAGGTCACAGAAAACTACAGATAATTGTGCCATCACTCCTAGAGACCTGCACTCTGTTTTAATGCTCTGCAACAGAGCTCAGTGGGGCTTTCCTGTAGGCATGCCATCACAGAGCCTGAACATTCCCCAGACCCACAGAAACTTTTCAAATCCAGACTGCAAGTGTGTGGCCAACATCGGAAATCAGAACTTGATCCGAGAGCTTTGAATTCATAGGGCTTTTTGCAGCAAATTTAACTTTACATGAACCAAGTGCACTGCTCTCCAATTTTGATATGTTCTTTTGAAGATATTGGATAGTGCAGGGGAATGTAAATCATTCATGGGGAACTAAAAATATTGATGATATGTTGTGATGTTTCCCCCTTGGTCTCAGATGTTTATCAGCTATAAAGTTCTCTCGGCTTCTCTTGAGGATTTTAAATTTAAAATAAGCTAGTGAAATCCAGTCAAAATTTCCTTAAGGACATACCTGTGTTTCCCAAATGAAAAGGTAACATCCAAAGCATGAATAATCTGTTTTATTAAATTAATATGCAGCAATGAGCTCCAGGTTTGGGCTTTGAGTTCATCTTAATTATCTGGTAGCATTTCAGAGATCATTTATTCCACCAGAATCTCTTCTCCAGACATTATATAACTACATTTCAAGGACTGTGCTCTGCTTTCAGGTTAATACCAGTGTATCTGAGAGTAATTTTCTTCACTGGGTTGACTCCTGATTTACCTCAATATAACACCAAAAATAGAATGTAGCTTCTATGTACATGAGACTTATGTCTTTTCTTTCTCAGATTTTGGTGATATAACACTTAAAAGTACACCAAGTAGATATCTGGGGAATAGCTGGAGAGCTGTGCTGCCTGGGAAATATATATATATTTTATAAATGGCAAGTACCTTTTTCTGCTGTATAACTTACTGCCAAATACATTTCTTTCATTCTAAGTTACTCTTGTCTCAGAAGCTGTTCATAAAATAATTTCATTTCTCAATGACAGGGCATACAACAGATTTATACCACAGGGTGGCTCACTTGGTCAGAAAAGGAAATTCCTGCCCACTCTGGCTTTGCAAGGCATCTCCTCTGCTTTTACATCTGCCCCAACTGCCTGTGGAAGAGGAGTGGCAGGAGGATTTCTCAGATTTTATATCCTCCTCAACTTCTGATGGTAACCACCAGCATGGTAACATGTGCAGCTATCCCTAAACTTTGCTTGAGGAGATGATTTCCAAACAGCTTTGGCACTGCTACAGTGAGTTGTTCACTGCTATTCCCAGACAGAGGGACAGCTGTCTGTCTGATGCATCTGTGTCAGTTTGAGCAGTGAGCAGCCTCTGATCACAGCATTCACCTCACACAGGTCTGGGTGCATCCCATCCTTTTCATGGGCAAATGTAAGTCCTACAGTGTTGTGTCCTTGCAGTCCTGCAGCACTGTTGCACCCCACTGTCCAAAAGCACCTTTTGTCATGCACTGTCATGCACCTTTTCCTTTTAAAAAGAGAAATGTAAATTCTACCTATAAATTTACATATCTTGTCTGGCAATTTTACTTCTAGAATGCAGTTTTTCCTAAGGAACAGAAAAATTTTGTGTCACTGAGGAAGTACATTTGAACTCTTCATGACCTTCTGCAAACACTCCCAGGACAGTACCTGACAAACCATCCCGTGGGACTGGACTCATGCATCAGTTTTAAAATATATCATAGAATCATGTCATAGAATGGCCTGGATTAGAAGGAACCTTAAAGATCACTTAGCTCCAAACTCCCTGTCAAGGACAGGGACACCCTCCACTAGACCAGGTTGTTCAAATCTTCATCCCACCTGGCCTTAACCATTTAGGGATGAGGCATCTACTACTTCCCTTGTAAACATTTTCCAGTGCCTTGTCATAATTTTAACTTTTGACAAAGGCATGCTTTCCATTAAGAATATCCAAGTCCATCCTTCTCCAGCATGATCCAGACTATGTTCCTGAAAGAAACTTTGATCTTTCTCATTCTGATTTGTTCCTGTTTTGGTTCAGCCCTCTGCCTTCCTTCACAGCTTTCTCTACCTGCTGATCTGCCTCTGGTGCTGGTCCAACCCCCCAGGGACGGATGGGTTCCTGAAGGCTTTTTACAAAAATATTTTGTGTATCTTCAAAAGAAAGGAAGAGAAAAAAAAGATTAGAAATGAAGGGGAAGGACAAAATAAGAGAGAACACAGTTTTTTCTTTAATCTTCTGTAAGAATTTACTCTTTCCAAATGCCATTTCCTTCTCCAGTTAGGTGTCATGTTTCAATATATTCAGAAAAGACAGAGGAGAATAACAAACAACACAGCTTCCTCTCAGCAAAATGAATGAAAAATCATTCAACATTTATAAGGAGTGGAAGAGAGAAGGGGGAGCAAACAGTAATGAGCCAAAATATCCAAAATAACAGAATTATAAGTGTTCTGCAGTGGTTCGTGACTAAATCTTGTTTTGTTGATTTAATTCAATATAATCAAAGTCCTGCCAAGACTGCACACATGAATCAAAGTGCCAGTTTTCCTTCCTAAAGGTAAGTGCTTTTGTCCAGCTAATCATATTCTTTCAAAACTCTTGAAACACATCAGCTCCTCATTGTTCCAGTGTCAGGATTTTTTCACCCTGGGTCTAGCACACGGTGGGTAGGAGCTTGCCTGAGTCACTGAGCTGCCCTTTTGGAGCTCTTGCAGTCACAACAGTGAGATTGTGAGCTCAGCAAAGCTCCAGTCCTAGGTACCGGTACATGATGGGAGAAAACTACTTACCAAATTCAGCAATAATTTCTACCCTTTCTTTTTAATGGATGGACCAGCATTCATGCTCAGATTAGAGGAATGACAACTGAAAAGGATACTGTACAAAAATGAATTCTTTTATTGAAAGTCAACCTTTAAGAGAGGCCTATCACTTCAGTTAATGGAAATATGCTCTTATTTTTTAGTTGTCTTTTTGATGGCCATTTTTTACCCCTAGAGATTAGAGTTTCACCATATACTCTGCATGTCACTGTCTTATGACTAATGTGTCATAAAAGAGCATGTGATTTAGTCTGTTCCATCTGGACTGAAAATCTAAGCATAGTGGGCTTTAAATTTTTTGTTACATACTGAAGATGGATATTCAGCAGCCTGAACAGTATTTCTAGTGTAATATTCATGCAATATTCATAAGTAATAATCACAATGGTTTATAAAGTTTTTGAGACAAGAAGAAGAAACATGTAATTAATCTGGTCATGTTATTGTGGTCATTTTTTGTATTTTGCTGATTAGCTCAGCACAGCACCCTGTAAAGAAAACTGCCAGTTGCTCTTGTAGATAAACAGACATCTACAAGATGCACACGCTCCTAGCCTACAGGTTCACAACCAAGTCACAATAAAATGCAGTAGGAGAAGTGTGAAGCTTTGCAATGTGTGCTTTTTTAGCTACATGGGAGTTTGAAATCCAACTTTAAACTCATGCCCGCTCAACTTGCTCCCTGAGCTTGAGTCATGATTCATCATAACTGTAACACTTCCAATCAACAAAAGAGAGGTCTCATAGTCGAGGGAACAGCATTTTGTTATCTCTCTCCATCTGTGCTTTACAGGATTCTTTCTGCTTTGGCTTCCCAATTTTATATTCCATCTGTATTATATTCCATCTATCCCATCCACTGAAGGATGAGCCAATATTTCTTGTGATGTTGAAATTATCAAGCAATCTTCTTTTCCCCAAAGAAGATGTTTTATAAAAACTGTTTCTTGGAGCATTGGTTTTGGTTGTTGTACTGAAGGAGTAATATTTTGCAAAGAGTCCTGTTTATAAAGTCTGAATTGGTCAGCCACCTTTATCAAGGTCCCTTTACATCCAAAATCTCCTTGCTGTTCAAATTGATAAAGTGTGGCCAGATATCTACCCTCTGTGTATTTATTTTTCTCTGGCTATGATCCGTGAAACTGCACTTTATCCCATTTGACTTCTTCTAAAACTGACTGAAAGAGTTTCTTGAAATAGCTTATCAGGCCAATGAGCAGAAATAAGCAGTGTAGCTTGTGTTAAAGCTTTTCAACTTTCTAAAATTAATTTCTTTTTATATATAAAAGGATGAACAGAAGAAATCTGATGAAGTAAGACAATGGCGTCTTATTTATTTTTTAAATAAAAGGCCATGCAATCATGAGTGAAATTACTTTGTTTTGATTTTGTGTGGTCTTGAAAGTCTCCGAAGTCATCCTTTGAGACCTGAAGTCTGTGCAAATAAACAAAATAAGCCAACTTTCAATTATGTGATTTTTTTTGAGTAATTCACAAGTGGAATAAATATATTACATTTGTTCAGGCTGCACAATCTTAATTTAATAAGAGAGAGGTTTTACTCATAGGCAATTTTATTTTTCAGTGACCAATGACTGCTTTTGGTATAATTTTGGAGCTAAGTGATTTTCAGACTAAGATAAAACTGGACTTTTTTTTCATTTTGGAGATGGTCTTCTGTTTTTCAGAAATTATACTCCAAACTCTTAGTTTCTCTGACAAAAAAATTGGTCTTTTTCAAATGGTAGATGAAAAGTTAGTATTTTCTTCTCCCTTTTTAAAAAAAATATTAAAATATTATTATTTTTATCTATGTTTGATGTTATCGAACAGTTTGAAAACAGGTTTACCTGTAAGGAAGGATTGATTAAAGCTGAAAGGAATCTGTTACATGTATAAACATAAAAACATCTAATTTAAACATATCATAGAATCATAGAATGGTTTGTGTTGGAAGAGATGAAGTTCCCACTACCTGCAGGAACACCAGCTATGCCTTGAACATTTTTGGGGATGGGGCATCCACGACTCCTCTGGGCAATCTGTTCCAGTCTCACCACCCTCACAGTAATCAATTTCTTCCTAATATGAAACTACCTTCTTGCTGTCTGAAGCCATTCCCCCTTGTCCTATCACTACACACCCTTGTAAAATGTTCCTCTCCCCGTCTCTTGTAGAACTCCTCCAGGTACTGAAAGGCTGCAATAAGGTCTTCCCAGAGCCTTCCTTTCACCAGGCTAAACAACCCCAGCTCTCAGCCTTTCCTCTTGTTAGAGGTGTTCCAGAGCTCTAGCAACCTTTGTAGCTGAAAGACCCATGAATGTGAGGGGGGAAAGCCTGGCCTCTGCTCTTATCCAGTGATGGTCTGACAACTGTATGTCCTATATGGCTGGGCACAGGGACATGGCTTTGCTCAGTGCAGCTGAATGTCAAACCCACAAGGAGAAAAACAGCGTCATCCTTATCAGCCCATGGCCTGCTGCCATGAGCAGGCTCGCAGCTGCAGCGCTTCCTTTGGGAAGGTGTCCTCACCCTTGAGATTCCATGGCAGGCAGCAAAACTTCTATGGAAACCTGGAGCTCCTCTCCTGACTTCTGGCTAAAAGCTCTATCTGAAAGTGCTGCACTCAATACAGCCTTGTCCAACTTTTCAAACGTCTTTAAGGGGACACAGCAGAAGTTGGCTAATGTCAGCCTAAGCATGGATTCCTACCCCTAGCATTCATAGGGTTATTTCTGGATACTATTTTGTCACCAAACATTAAAAATTTTGTAGGCATGGAGAACCCAAGGCCATGAAGCTACATTATCAGGCAATCCCTTATTTCATGGTGAAGATTTGTTGCAACTTAAATTTTGCTTTAAATATTTTCTGTTTAACTGAACTGAAACGCTGATCACACTGGTTTTCCTTTTCCACTCTTTTATACTAGTTCTGTGGATTGAACTAGTGTTCTGCATTATCATAAAAAAATGTTTTTCAAAGTTTTGACTTTTCATTGAGCTCAGAATCTGATGAATTATAACTGTAAAAGATCTGTATGAAAAATACTATAAAGGAAGGAACCAAATAGGACATAGTGTTGGAAAGATACAGGAAGGTCAAACTTACCTTTTGTCTTTGACAATGGTGCTAAAAACCAGGGAGATATCTGTTGAATTGGGTTTTTTGTTCTGTGAAATTTCTGTGGAAGTAGGAAAAGGGTCCGAAATTGATGCAGGAATAGGATGCTTGGCATTTGCAGCCCTCATTGACTATGATGAATCAGTTTAGAACAATGGAGTGAAAAAAACACAAGACTAAATTAGATTAAAAGTTGCTGTATGTTTTAGAAGCAAGAGTAGTTTATGTCACTTGAGAAATCTAAGCAGAAATAATTAGAGTTCTGTTAAGAGCTAGTGTTTAATTATGGCTGACAAGAATTTAATTATTTAATCAAATAAGGTTGTATTACTAATGCATCTATCTTTAGAACACCGTGACTGAAGCAGAAGATTTTCAAAGATGCTTGTATAAAAATGTAGGCTGACAGGTTCCACGTATAATACAAGAAGGTTGATGTAAGCTGTTGACTTTTTTTACTTACCTCAGAAGGATTTGTTCATGAAGCAGTTGGTATTTAGGAAAACCTTTTATTGTATCAACTTAAACTTTGTCTTCACTTTCCTTGTTAAGGGTAGTTTTGGAAAAAAATAATGTGATATTGTGTGAAGAGTGATGAGCAGCCAAATGGAGTCTGCAAAGGTGACAATGGATGAAAAATAGTTTTGGAAATTTAAGAAATGAAAGTTAAAGAATGCTATCTGACACAGAAAAAGAAGGGGTTAGTAATATATATACTTTGAACCGTATTAGGAGTGATGTGCTTATAACAAATGAAGAAATAACAATATGTTTCTTTGAGGAAAAAAGGCCAGCTTTGAACACCCATAACCAAATAACTTGTGACATCTTGCTTCCAATGACAGTGAAATGAAAAGAATCAGTATTACACTGAAATAAAATGAGTGTTCACAAAAACCTTTCTCTAAGCAAAACTAAGTAAGCAGTGAGTGGAGAGGAATTTTACCTGTGCCTGTGATGTCTCCTTGAGGCACTAAGGAATCACAGTTCTGAAAGAGTTGATTGGTTTTGCAAATTCACAGGAAAAAATATCTAAACCAAACTTACAAAATCATCAGCTGAATGGCAACTGTCCCAAGACTATTGTGATTAATTAGGTTTCAAATAGGCAATACAGTGAGTTACCCCTTCTGAGGGTTCAAGTAAGGGCATCCAGTTGTAGTGCATCAGTTGTACTGCTGAATGATCAGGGAGGAATCAACTGCAGATGGTGCTGATGGGCTTTTTTACTGATTAATTTGAATATTCTTTGCCCTGTACAGTGAATTACTCAATTATACTTCTGAAATATGAAGATTAGAAATGAGAAGTTATGAAATATTTCTAGCATCTACAAAATGGCAGTTCTGTAAAATAAGCAATCAGGACACCTATTAACATGGAACTCAAACACATAGTGAAACTTGTATCAAACTTTGCTGGAAATCCTGAACTTCTTGACATTGAGGAAACTCAGGGTAATTTAAAGGCTGAAAGTTCTCTGACAGAAAACAGTGATTCCAGTGGAGACTCTTCCATGCACATTGATGCAAATGGGAAGATTGAAAGGGGGTACACAAGCTGCTCTGTAGAAGATCAAAGAAGTATGGGTTGGTAACTGAAGGGGCACAGGATCACACTGACAAAAGTATTTTCAAAGCTAACAACCTGAACGAGGCAGTTAACATACCTAAAACAAAGTATATATAATAAATGCAGATATAATGTGGAATTACAAATCAATGAAAAAAACCCCAAGATGCATATTGTGTTAGCAAGCAGACAAAACAAGTGCCAATTGGCACTTCCACTTCAGGAATGAAGAGGAAGATACCATCATTATCACACTCACAGCAAAAGGCTGGGGCCACTGATGACTTGGCACAGCACCTCTGCCCTGAGTTGACACTCAAAGGGCCTGGAGGGCAGTGGAGGGTAAACAGACCAAAGTCTCCATTCTAGGAAGTGTGTGCAGCCATTGCCACTCTACCATTGTAAAGACTTTTCCTATAATACTATTCTTCCCCTCTTTGGGTGGTAGTTATATGAATTAAATGAATTGTTGGCAGGCAAAATCTGAATGACACTAACAAGGAATTACTGACTTTGCATATAAGGCATGTTCCTTTTGCCCATAACATGATTTTTAGATCCATAGCAAAGTACCATTACTACTTTAGTATTTACTTTAGAGTAAGTACAACAAATTAAAAGTCACCAAGGCAGCAGATGTGAAACACGTTCTTGACTTGCCAGGTTCCATGCATTACATGAAATCAAGTATAACCCATATGATTTCAGCATTCCTAGAAGTTGTGGTGTCCTGTGGAAACACTGTGTCTATATAGGAAGATCATTAAAATATTAACTCTTCAAAATGGAAAAATGCCGTAATCTCTAGGTGAAGAGTGATACCCAGGTGGCTGTTTCATGTAGTTCTGTTGCTAAATGGCCATCATTAAAGGATTAGGAACGAACCACAGTTCATCCCTTCTTACCTTTCAGATCTTAGAAATGCTTAGTTGAGAGGATGCATTCATGATCATTGAGCTGTAAGTTTCCTCCAGCAACAACCCAGTTCTACAGCTTTACTACAAACCATCCTGCCAATAGTGCAGGAAATCTCAGTCAAACACAAGGCCTAACCACTAAAGCTGCTCCGTGTCACTGAGCTAACGCACATTACCTCAGGAGGCAACAGGTACCAAAGCTATCCATGCAGTGGGAGTGTGCATCCCACGTGTGTGCATCCCACATGTGTGCATCCCTGTGTTAGTTTCTACCTGTTTCAACCCCATGAATCAAGAATGCTTTGCAATGGATAAGCCAAATCAGCTCAGTGTGGCTCACAAGAACTTCCTCCCGACAGCCAAAAATAGGCCTGACCCCAGAGCCAGCCCAGCTCTTGCTCATCCCTCTCATAACACGGGTGCACAGCTCATCCCAGCCGCAGATAGAGTTTAACCTGAAATTTAAAAATTGTTTGTGGCCACTGTGAATTGGTCTGCCCTGCTTGGAGAATGAAAATAATATTGTAACTGTTTGAAAAGTTGGACTGAAACGGAAATGTTTGTGGGCACTATCAGGACCAGATCAGCAAGGTGCTTGCTAAGTAGAAGAGGAAGCTGAAGATCTTGAGAGATATTAAATGCTTTGGTCACACTGTGCATGTAAAATAAACATACAGAAAAGGCTTACTTTTAAGACCAAAACAAGGTGCAAATTTCAGGTCCTGTTTGGTTCATAAAATAGAATATATAATCATGATGGTTTTCAGCCTATAACTTTGAGCCTATCATATAGTATCTTTCTACAGCTCAACGTCCAATGTAAAAATGTTTATATTATATGTCATAACAGCTGTAGTTATGACTTCAGTCTGTTGACTTGCATTTAATATTACCCCTGCAGTAACTGAAACTGACACAGTTTTGCACTGAGAATTGTGAAATGTGAAACTACTAAGCTCTTTGGAACTATCTTTTAAAAAAGTATCAGTCAAGTGAATGTCTCTTACTCTGTATTAGGCTGGAGAATACTCACTTTATGGTGCTTGCTTTCATCTAGTACAGAGCTCCTGGGCTCTGTCACACAAAGATTTCTCATTTCATGATTCACTGGTCTGAGGCACCACAATAGCCCCTTTGGAGATGTTACAGCTGATCATCTCCATCTGTCTCTCATACATGCAAAAACTCCACAGCTGCCACTTCCTAAAATCTGTATGGTATTTTATATATCAACTTAATAGTACTATGGGAAATGCCTGTACTTTTATCCTTGTTTGTTGTACAAATTCTGATGCCTTTGAACCCCACTGGGAAGCAAAGGACTATGATTTCTTTAAAAGTTTTTTTTTGTTTCTGTTATGGTTAGTAGTAACTTTTGCTTGCAGGCATTCATCAAGTACAGCACAATTGAAGTTACTGAAATAAATGAAAAATTTACTACCTTACATAATGCCAACATAGTAGCTGATTTGCATTGTGCAACACTTTTGTCAGTGATACATCTACATGATATACTATTTAATACTTCTTTCTTTTAAACCTTGATCAGTTTTAAAAACAAAGACAGTATATTTTTTATATAGGGATCCTTTAATTTTACCCATGTCATTATAAATTACAGATTCTACCACCATGAATCAAAGACTATTATTTTTGCATTATTTTTACATATGGTTTTACAGTATTATTTTGAGACCATCTGTATACCATCCCTTTCCAGTTTTATTTCTTAGAGAGACACAAAGAACAAATGACATTACATTTGGTAATAAACAATGCCAGATTCTTATGGGACATCCAGCCATAAGATCAGAAATTATCTGTATTAAAAGCACTGATCTCTGTACATAAGACATGGTCAAATTCCATGTCTAAACTGCTTTGGAGAAGTGCTCTTCAGAGCAGAGATGCAAACCAGGCTCCTACATGGATCCTGTGATGGTGGTGTTGCAGCCATGAGTGACAGTTCAGCTGCCTGAGACATTGGCTTGTAGGATAACTTCTGAGTCCCATGCCGTTTGATTCCCCCAGGATCCCTCCCTGGAAAGCAGGATTCTCTGCTGGGTTAGTGGGGCTTGAAGCTGCTGTTGAGAGCTAGTGAAAAAGAGGAAGGGAGTTCAGGATGTCTCCAGCTTGACCCTGTCCTCAGGACTGCTGCAGCAGCCGATCCCTTTCTCTCACTCCCTTCTACACATCCACTCTTCATTCCTTTAAAGATGAACATAGGTAATTTTTTCTATATTTATTTTAAATTAACATAACTATAGTAGTGTTAGTATAGTTTCTTTCCCTGCAATAAAATGATTCTCCCCATCTTTATCAGTGGTGTAGGAGAATAGGGGTCAGGTCTATCCATCAGAGGTTTGTTGACTGTGCTTTGCTAACCTGGCTCCTTGGGGACATTACCTATGGTACCTGCTGCTATGTGCATGGAAGCATGAAAATCCTGGAAAGAGTTTACCCGTTTGCATGATTATGCAGTTAGAGTACTCCCTGGGGACAAACAAAGACACAGGCTGGAGGTATTCTTGCACAGCCTGTTTATATATTTCACAGGCACCACTCTTAAGCTGCAGTGCATAGGCAGTCCTTGAAGCAGACACCACAGCCGAGGCCTGCTCCCACCCAGGAGAATGACCTAAAAAACAGGCAAAGGAAATGTGTTTCCTTTTGCACTGTGATTAGAAGTGGCACAGATGTTACTCAGCTCCCAGGTCTCAGTAAGGTGGAGCAGAGGGTCAGTATTCTTGTGGTGGAGGTNAGGCTGGAATATGAGCAGCAGGTGTGGCAGTGACCTCAGGCAAGCCATAATCCACTCAGGCAGCCCTGAACTGGCTCAGACAATGCTTAAAGGATTAAAACTCTTCAGGAATGAGCTGAAGTTTTCTGGAGCAGAATTCTGGATGTAAGAATTAAAGTAAGACTTCTCCAAAACAGAGTTTAGTTTGGATGTAGGTCCTGCATAATTCTTTGAATTTAAGTATTATAACCTACTAGGGAATTCTTCTTTATCACACTTCTAATACCACAATAATTCATATTACTGTGTCCTGACTGGCATTAAGTTCAATGCCCAGCAGCATGCATGGGAAGATTTTTTACAAAATACAGATACAGGACAGTTTTTGGATCACACTGGCTTTCTCTTGAGGCTCCCCTTTCACTGTTATACACAAGACTGGCCTTTCTCAAATTGGAAAATATCACTTTATTATAGGCCAGCTGTTAAGTTTCCAGGACCCTTCATATTTTTAATTTCTTCTTTATATAGATTTTTATTAGTTAAATTCCTTGCTGGTTTCATAGGTAATGAATATTATTATATTAATAATTTGGAGGCAGCTTTAAAAATTTCCTCAGAAGAAAATATGTGTTTACTGCCCCAGAATATCTCCAGCTAACAGCAGTTACTGTCAGGCATAATTGGATGCTAAGAGTCTCTTTACTGGGGTCACACTGATGACAGATAAATACCTTGACTTAAAAAAAAAAGAGGAAGAAAGACAAAACAGAAACACATTAAAGTGATGAACAAGGGCAGTAACAACAGGAAAAAAAATGGCTACTAAATTTGCAGTGCCCTACACGGATGTGTGCCTTCTGAGAAAATAATTGCTAGCTTGGAAATGGATAAGAAGAGGTACAGTCTTAGTGACAGAGTCCTCAGAAGAATGACCAGGTTCCTTGCAAGCAAAGGGACCCTTCTTAAAGGATGCTGTGCTTGCTAAAAAGAGATGCAAGTTTGAGAAGGTAGAAGCTCCTAGAAGAGAAATCCAGTCAGAACCACTGAATACTAATTGAGTTTGTAGGCTGGTCTTCTGTGAGAATCACAGACCCTGCTGAAAATCTTGATTCATCTCTAACAGTCATGAAAATCTCCAGAGCCTTCTGGGATGGTATGATTTGTAAATAATGAGAGGATATGTTTGCATTTTTCAGGGGCAATAGATAGTTCACTGTGACAATAACTTACATATTTAATCATTAATATCTATATATTTTCCCATGTTTACTTGAGGTAATTTTTTCTGTATTTCACCTCTGGACATCAACTTTGGATGTAGTATTTAAAAACTTTATTTATGTGACATGGCAGATAACTATGATTTGTGCATTAAGGATTTCTATACACAAAGCAGAGGTTGAAGAGGTAAAATTTGTATAATTTTGAAGATGGTAATTATTAATATAAAGTAAGCAAAATACAGTGTACCATCCCATTCTGATTTCAATGGGAATTCTGTTCCAGCTGTATTAGATGAAATGCAATTATTTATTTGTCTCCTTTTAAGGCTTTGGTTTAGTGCCAGACCCCTTGGGAAGGGTGATTTCTGGAGAGGCTAAATTAAAATTGGTAAGCAACAGTTAGGCCTGTTCTCTTGCTCGACATGATCTATCTTTCACACCACCCTGTGCAATCTCAGCAGAAGTGTTTAGACAGTGAAACTGTATTCCCTGTATTTTCTGGTTTTTTAGCATTGTATAAAAAGGAGGAGAAACAGCTTCAGAGCACCAGTGTTCAAAGTCCTGGGATGCTGCAAACACACAGTTACTCCTACTGCTTGTTTTTTCCTGTCCTGATGGGGTAGTTTACAGAGCAGTAGAGTATCAGCAGGCTCCACAAGTAGATGGAACTTCCCAGGGTCCTTTACAAGTGCCCACCTCTTTCCACTTCAAAGGGCAATGGGAAACTTAGTTTAGAAAAACTCATTCACTCTGTGGGAAATGCAAAAAGGCTTTCAGAGGAGTCTGTGGGAAAAAGCAGGTTTTGGGAATAAAGCAAAGATTTTAGTTTTAGCTGTAGCTGCAAAAGCAGGAACATATAAGTAGATACATTTATCAAGGAGCAAGTACAGTAAAACAGGACTTATTGTTTCTAGGCTTGGCTCAGANGAAAACTCGTGGAATGCCCGCCTGTGCCCCTGTCCTGTTGATAAAGGATACGCCGACACAGTCCTCTTCCCAAACACAGGCACCTAAAAATGAGGCATCCTCAAAGCAGGATCTGAGGTGCTCTGGATCTGGGCCAGGGCTTTTATGAACTTGTTTTTATTGAGGAATAGGAAGGGAGGGGAGTATGACAGCACTCAGTGTTAAAATGCTCCAAATTAATATGTTGCATGGCACAGCACAGATATTGTTGTTGTAAATTTGTTATTGCTGACAACAAATGGGAGAAAGGAAAATCTCAGCTGTTTACTTTTATGACTGGCCTATTTATCTAAAACCTTACCTGTCTCATATGGAATTATAGATGAGTGTTAAATAAGTAATATGTATGCATTGCACCTGAATAAAGAATTGTTGCTTGAGAAAGAAGACATACTCAACTTCCCAGAAAGCACAACAATCACTCTTCAGGCTTCCATTCTCAGATGGAAGGAGAAAATATATGAATCACATCTGGAGATATACCGTGTTGATGCAAACCCTGCTAGCATATGTATGTGATATATTACACTTTACTGAGTGTCAGGGAATTTCTGAAACCTCTAAATCCATCAGGAAATAAATGACAATGGAGAAAGACAAGACAAAATAGGACACTGTGAGAAATGAACCATTTTGTTGGTGGAACAAATTGATACTTTGCTGGAGATGCCCCCAGAGAAGGTGTGACCAATTCCTGCTGAGCTGTCTGATAGCATCAGTGTACACCCTGCAGATGGTTGTAGGCCAAAGGCTAGAACAGAAAAAGAAATGACATTCACAAAGGAAGCAGATTTAAGAGATAGAATGAAGTGATCTAGATTTTTCTGGTAAGTTCACAGCTCACTGTTTCATTTTTGAGATAAAACTGATTAACACCTCTGTGTTATTTTGAATCATTCTTCTGCTTTTGTTAGTATCCATGAGACATAATGACATTTTGAAGGCTCTCAATTCAATAGAAATTTCCTACCTAATGTGAACAAAGTGACACTTTTCACATCCCAGGTGTTTGTTTTTTTTCAGTGACTACCATAAATCTGTCACAAAGCAGACTTGAGGGTTTTCTTCGTTTTTTCTTTTTGTTTCTATATGCATTTGATTTGGTTCAGGAGAGAAGCTAAAGTGTCCCTTCTTTNNGGTTCTGGTTGGTGAATTGGTATTGCTATAAAAGTGTGAAGCACTTGTGACCTGGGGCATCCATTTTGGGATCCACTGAGTCAGGACCTCTGGATTCTGAAGTGTGCACCTGAGAGCCTTTCAAATAAATACCACCTTTATTCCTTTGTTCCTGTCTGGTCTCTGTTTCTAGGTAGCCATTTAAGGCATCATCTTCAGCTTTTGATCAGCATGAAAAACTGTTGGAGTGAAGGAGTGTTCTCTAAACTGTGGCCAGCATTAGATCTTGCTCAGAAAGCAGAACCATCGATATAAAGTGCAAACATTGAAAATTATGCCCATTTCTGATATGTATAAAGGTTCAGTTCCTTGTAGAAGTTCCTCTTGTTTACACACTGTGACCAGGACACACAAGGGGCAGAGGTAAGCAGAAGCTGGTCTGACATGGCATTTGCACTGGATGAACTAAAGTAGTTCTAATAATTTTGATCAAAGTAAAAATAGCATCTAATCTTGTTTCTTTATCTGGTTTTAGTCATGATAACCTGACTAAAATTTGAGCTCTGTACTTATAGTCCTAATAGTAATGATTCCCATTTGGCTTATTAAAGTTTCATGCTTTAGGTCAGGGGAATAAGTATGGATTCAGCTCGATTCAGCTCCTAGCTTTTTCCTTTTTACATTTTGCATTTGCTGCGAGGTCGATGGGAAAAATGTTCGATATAAATGATCCCCTAGGGTCCTTATTAGAAACACATCTGTTCAATGATGGCAAAAGCTGTTTACAATTACTTTAACACCAATTCAGTTAACTACTTTGGAATCCTTTAAAAGTGTGCGATGTTAACTTCTGTCATCTTCTCATTTTAGTGAAAGCACCATATAGAACAAAGTCAAAACCTTTCTGAACAGCATTAAGAAGACATTAACCGTATTAAAGTAACAACAATGACATTCTGAGCTAAGCGTTAGAGTCCTAGTAAATAACCCAACCCAACAAAATATTTTTTGAGTGTTTTTTCCTTAAATCAAAGCTAATTTGATTTGTATCTTTCCTTAGCTCAGTATTAATCCATTGCTATACCAGCTCTTCATTATTTGTCTGGCTTTATATTAGCATGATTAAACTATAAATATTTTTTAAAATCTTAACAGTGCCTTTTTTATTTTAGGTAGAATTTTTCTCTTATCCAAAGGTATTAAATCTCATCCTTGATGTTGACACATCTTCTCAGCTTGGTCGTTTAAGGCTTTTCAATATAAGTTATGTAGACATGCTTAATTTTAGAATGTTTAAAATTATTGCCTTCTGTTTTGTGTCCTTGGTGGTTATTGGTGTGAACTCTATCACACAATGTCTTCCTTCAGCTGCAGATCAAGAACGTTTGTAGAATGCAGGAGCTCATGGTCCTGTCTCTTAGAAACCTTCTTGGTTTTGCATAGGCTGTAGACTTTGACCTGCTCTTTCCTTCTTCTACCTGTTTTTTTCCTGATTCCATATAACTTCTATTAATTATTCTCACCATCTAAGGCTCATCTTACCTTTTTCTGTTTATACTCTCCTCCAGATGAGGCTCAATTATTATATGCTGTATGTAGCCGTCTCTCCATGTGAGATCTTGTAAACTTATTAAGCATTTTTAGCCTCATTTCTATTATCTCTCTTTTTGTTTCCTTGTTATAATTATCTTTCCCAGCTGATTTAACTTATGATTAATTTCAGATTGTTGAAACTGAATCCTCTGAAGCACAAACATTTCCTGCTGAGGGTTCATTCTTCTTGCAGATGACAAATATATTAAGGTTATAGTCACTTATCTCAGAAAGGTTAGTCCTCTTTAGCTAGTGAGATGAGACGTAACATAGGACTCCTTCAAGTTAGAACAGAAAATTGTCAAAAATACTTTTAGATATATCAAGGGCATTTCAGCACTGGCAGAAAAATACTTTCAGCTTTTCTTGATTTTAGTTGAACATAAGCAAGGTAATCCTGTTGCTTTTCAATATTTTATAGCAGGTAGAACTGGTCAAATATTTTTGAATGAAAAAGCTTTGTTGGCAAATTTTTATTTAATAAATAAGTTTTTTAAGCAGATTAATGAAAGAGATTTGAATGTTTCCTTAAGATTAAAAAAGATCCTTTTGTTCTGTTTGGGTTCTAGCTTTTAGACACATATGCAAATGNATTGGGCAGCTTTGTTGAAGTGGGGCTGTGGTCAAGATAATGGCTCCCTTGGTTAAGGGAACTGAGCAAAACTCCCTGGCTCTTCCCACCCATCAGCAGCTTCTGTAGTCACATAACCATTGCTTCACGTCTGGAGGCACATATGGCTACTGCATATGACGGAAAAGAAGGAAAGTATGGAAAGGTTTAGGAGGACTTTACGTTATCTTCCAGCCAAGTATGCTTTTCCGGAGCAATACAGACCAATGGCATGCAGCACTGCTTCTTCTGATCACTGAAAGATTCTCTGAGAGGGCAGAGTGGGAAGCCACCTCTGGGAAAGAGCAGAGACTACAGTCATCAGTCATTTGATGGCCATCCTGCTGGAGCAGGAGCAAGAGAAATGCTACTGCAGAATTTCCAAACCCTTCTCATAGAGAGCAGCAGGAAGCTATTTTTAGGAGCCATTTGGTCTACTGAAAATTGCCATGTCACTGATGTGGTAATCAATGGTAACAATATAATTCTACAGCCATGGAAGTCGCCTGGAGTGAGAGGGCAGAATTAGCAGCTTCCCTTCAGAAACTGTGTTCTAATTTTTAGTGGTTATGTGTACACAGCCATGCCTGTGTTTTCAGGTAATTTACTGTCAAGTACTGCTTGAAAACAGACTGGGTTACAGACAAGAATGGTGTTATGAATGCAAATATTTGTAACTTCTGGAAAGCATTTTACATTTGGATTTAGGTGATAGAGAAAAAATATATTTCCATGATAACATACAGGGTTTGATCCCATGGAGTTTAACTAACATTCTGAGAATCTAAAGAGAGCTTTCACATAAGCCATAATAAAGACAGAATATGTGCCTGATTCACTTCCCTGAAAGGGAATAGGGAGCTGTTGCTTTTTGTACATATAAATTCAGTGGCACGTTTACCTCAAGAAATTAAACTTCTTGCTGCACGGGATGAGATTTATTAGTGCAATGACATGAGACACTTAACTCAGGAGATATTAATTACCAGACCCAGGAGGAACTCGTTACAGTAAATCAACCACATAAACCTCTCTCCATGCCAAGGTCATGCACTGTCGGTCACTTTTAAACAGAACAGTTTTATATTTCTTGTAATTTCATAAAATTATGTCAGTGACATCATCTCCCTGACAGATTGATCTGTTTAAAATAATCACAACACACACATGTTTGGAAAATCTTCCTGTTACTGGGTCATGGAAAGTTGACTATTATAGAAACTATTATACTCTCTGGGCAAAAAACTAAACTCTCTGGACAAAAATGTAAAGTCTTGCTCTCCCTACTTTTTCCTGTGGTTCTGTTCCTGACCACTAATGTACTCTTTTGGTATCCTTTTTCTAGTGTTGTGTGGCTGGTTCAGCAAAGAAACACTAGGAACTCCAAATGTCCCCCAGTATATTCAGAGGAGTCAGCAAGGGGAAAAATAAGGAGGAAATGAGAAATTCTTGTTGAGCTTAATTTGTATTCATCATGGGAAGCAAGTTGGCTTTAATTTGCAAACTAAAGTAATGACATTTAGGATTGTGTAGGCAATCTCCATGGGAAGAGAACTGCTGTATGGTCTAGTCCACGAGTAGATTCCTGCAAACATTTGGACCATTATTATTTACGTTGTCAAAAGTACTCAAAAGGCATATAAATTGGCTATGTAGAGTCCAGGTTATATCAAACCAGTACGCAGTATTTTATATACTGGTGTTATTCTAGTGATTTCAACACTCAACCTTTTATTTCTTCTTTCAAATACATTTATAACCAAATGCGGAGTAATACTTCTCTATCTTCCACTATATATTGCTTCACCCTGTTCTTATATATTATATTATAGCCACATGAATTAAACACTTGCATGTTATATGATGGGACGATCATAATTCAAATGTCAACAAAATTTATCTGTATTGATATTATAAACAAAATATTTCACATTCTAATTATTTCAAATGGCATGTATGAAAACCAGTAGTGCATAAAGTGCCATTTTTTGACATCTCAATGTAATTTTAAATGTTTTTCAAAAACCCTTAAGCACCTATTTTTAACTAATGGGTACTGTCTGTAAAAGAAGATCATGCATTCTAACTTCAATATTTAATAAGCCCTGAAACAATAGCCTGAAAACAAGACTTTAATTTTCATAGATAATGAATCAGAATCTAAAAATGTAGTTGGTGATGGCTTTCAAAACTAAATTCCCAAGAAAAACACAAGGATGACTTGCAGGAAAACTAGATATCTAAATTATCTTACGGGAAGCCCTCATTAGACTGTTATTCCTTTCTGTTGTTAGGATGCTCCTCAAGGTTGAGATTTTGCCTTCAGTCTTTCCTAATGTTGGAGAGATGTGAATGTATTCCAGTGTGTGAGACAATATCCACAAGTTATAGATTAGAAATAACATTTATACAAGCAAATTAGGAGTATTTCTGTCATCTTATATATGACCTTATATCACTTTATTCATCAATGCTTTCAGTTGATACTCCTCTTTAAGAAACAAATGACTACATTAATAAAAACCATCATGACTACAACACCTCACTGTGACAGAGAAGGTGGTGTTAATGAACATGTTTTAATAGTGCCGCTGGGGAGCAATTCAGCAGAAAACTCCCATATTAATATTTCAGGGACTGATATGTAAATGAACTGCTGCACTGAAAAGTCCTGATGTCCTTCATAAGGCTTCTGCCTTGTTGGTACAAGGGAACAAGAACAATATTTCCTGGGGGTGGCAAAGACTTTTTTCAAAGAATATTTCAGTGAAGCACTGCAAGAAACCATTTATTTACTGTAAAGTATTTTCTGGTTTTATTGCTTTTGTTGTCTTTAAAAAAAAAATCAAATTGGAAAAAACAGAAAAAAATGACTCAGAGCTCTCACTAGTTTTGAGCAGCACTACTGTCCACATAATTGCCAAAACAGTTTTCAACATCTTCCTTGTCTTGTGGTGGTTGTGGAAGAAGGATGCTCTTGTTTTGGTGGGGCTGCTGCAGTGGGAGTGTGAATTACGAATACAGTGTTACACCTGTTTATGTTTAAAGAAACAAGAGCACAGCCTTGTCATTCCCAGCTTTGAAAACCATCAGTGATTTTTCTCCTGAAGTCTGAATTCCCTTAAGAGTGTGAAACGCTGCATTATGTGTGTTAGTACTTTTTCAACAAATAATTTATGTTTTTACTTAACAAAGTTACCAGGTGCCACACTTCTCCACTGGGTATGATAAGTTATTTACAGAGCTATCAGGGTACATAAAATTCATGCACATATAGAAATTTCATGATCCTCCTGCAAGTTATGTAAAATCGTAAATAATGTATTTTGTGTTTGGGAAGGTGGAAGTGTGAAAAGTTCTTGCTGATACTCAAAAGGCCGGCAGCAGGAAGCTGATCAAAGCCCTGGAAAGCTTTGATCACTCTTCCATTGGATCCACTATGTTATGCTTGCTTTTCTTCCACATCACCTGGCCATGTTAAAAGCATCACCATTATAAAGATCCAGCTGACCCCTTTCTGCTTTGCTGCATGTTGATGAGGGGAAGGAAGACCCAGGGTGCTTTTATAGCAAGGTACCCTGATACCTACCAGGGTATTCAATGCTGTTGCATCAAGTGATGCTCCTTGAAGTGTCTGAACTTATGGTATAAATGGATGATTGCAAAGCAACACATCATTCATAAGGCTGTTTCCCAGCTCTTTCCCCTGCAGCAGTGGCATTGTCCTGTTTGTTGGAATGGCCTGAATACGTGCCAGAAGACATTTCCATGTTTTATCACCAGCAGTTGCTGGTCAGGGTATTTAGGTCATGGTGTTTCAGGTACATATAGGGCATAAAGTCTTTCTGACAGTAGGTCGGCCCAGAAGGAGACTTTCAACTCCTGAAGTCCAGAGCCTGGGTTGCTCTGCCTCATGTGGGTGCAGGTCACATAACATACAGTGTGCACCCAAAGCACTAAATATCATCTCTGTGACAAAAGTGCTTCCTAAGCTACACATCTAAAGTTCTGGGCATTTTTAAACAGCATCAAACAGTGACAATCCCTTGCCACACAGCTCTGCGCACAAGAGGATGTATTTGCTAAAGACAACAAAGTGAATCATTTCTTTTTACTAAGGGAACCCTGACATAGAGATTCTGCTAGAGCCTTATCAACCCACAAGCAATTGCCTGAAGGTAAAACTTCCAGTATACCCATTCAGTCCCCTGTGCAGGGGGGTCTGGAATTGAGGTAATCAATTATCCCAGGCAATCATTTTTCTACAAAATATTGTCTGAAACCTAGGAAATATGTACTGCATTCACACATTCTGAATTTAAGAGAAACCCAGAGGCACACTGTGAATTATGACTCAATCTCTTTCCAATTTGCTGATGGGACCATTGAGTTGTGTATTTCCTACATGTGCAATTCACAAAAAAATGTTGCAATTTCGGTTTTAAAGTACTGTTATGAAGGTTTCTGCTCTCCAACAGAGTGCTGTGGATACAAGTGCTGTCAATTTGCATGTTGACTGATACACATGGTGGTAGACCTTCATTTCAAAGAGATAACTACTAGTCATGAGCAAAGGGAACAATAAGACATACAAGATGAAGTTGTAAAGAGAAAGAATAAGAATGTGCATTTGTGTGTGTGTGTGTGTATGTGGCAAACACAAAGAAAAAAATGCTTGAGAAGTTCAGTGATTTATGGATTTGAAAGAGTTCCAAGCAAATATATCACAGCCAGGCATGCCAAGTGTTTCTGATTAGCAAATTAGCTAAATCCTATGCAAAATATTATGGGATTGAATTTGGAAAAAAAAGCAAATTGAATTTGGGGAGGTTAAATATAGTTTTAGTGGTGCAAAATTTCTGGTAATGAGACAGAAAAAAAATCTGATATTAAGATATTTTCTACACCCTAATAAATGGATTATCTGGGTACTGTGTCTGCTCATACATCTATTTTCTGCCTCTTACAAAACCAGAGAATTCACTGGAGAATTGTAGTTAATATATGAATTAAAAATATTTGAATTGGCAATTTTAGCTCCTGGATTCTCTGAGAATTCCCAGCTACTTTTGCATGGATGCTCAACTACACAATTTATAAAAACCCTTTTTCCAAGGAAACATGGAATAGAGGTCTGAGTCAGTATAGACAAAAATTTTTTTTTTCAGATACTACATGAGAATCTGCATGATCATCTGCTTTGATCTAAACACAATTATAATAATATACAACTACAATCACATTGGATGTTCTTTAGGACAGGAATGATATGAAATGCATTTACAGTGCAAAGTATCCAACACACTTTTAATTAAGATAAAAAAGCAATTAATTAATTACAGAGCAAGCTGTTACTTGTGTTAGTCTGGCCTTCATTACTGCATTTTCATAGTGACTTGTTTTTCTCCTTTGAAAGTGAGACCTGCCCAGCTGTTTTTATTTTGTAGCTGACTCTCAGGTTGGGTGTCTTTCAGCTTGCAAAATTTAAGAAGAGCACTCTTTTTTCTTGTGATAGACTCAGTCAGCAGTGTACACTGACTCTTAGCTAGACGCTCACATTTTTATGCAGCCCATGGTGTCTTGGTAACAGAGAGCCTTTGCCTTGCCTTACACAGAGCAAGTCTTCTCCTTCACTCCAGGTGCCTGGTAAATTCTGACAGGTTTTTGTCACCCATAAATGAGCACCCTTAAGATAGGCCTGTGCATGGATCACTGCCCAGTTTGCCGTCTCTGCTCAGACATGTGGAAAGTCATGAGCCTGGCCCAATTGCAGGTGACCCTCACTAAGCCATGGATTGGGGCAAGTGGGTGAGTCTTACCCCTGCAAACGCTGCCCTATGAAATGGTGTCAGGAGCAGCTGGGAGCACAGCTTCCTTCTGCATTCGCTAATCTTTCACCCAGATCGGGATTCACAGAGCTGTTTAAGGCAGCCTAAGGCTCACCTTGAGAGCCCAAGGCTCATCCAGATATGTCTAGTGGTATATAAACAACCCATTAAACACTTGGTCACTCGGGGACCCTTCTCTTCCAGATGATGCCCTGGAGTTCCCCAACTGGGATTTGTTTCCAGATTTGCTGTCAGTTTGAAAAAAAAAGCTGATCTTGAGAAATGTCTCAAAGGGACAATTTTGAAATGCCCACCGGAGCCATTAGAAAGCTCTGGGAAAATCTGCAACTGTGAGACAGCATGAGTAAAACCCATCTACCCATTCTCTGAAACAAAACAGGAATTCAACACCATTTGCTTTAATGTCAACGATTGCAGTGAACTTTTAATTAAGATAATATATATGGAGTAACACAGCTCTCTGCTGAAGCCTTTCATTCTTCTGCACTTGGTACAATCCCAGGAAAATCCTCCTTTCAATTCATCTTGCAGATGAAACCATTAATCAAACTACTCACATATTTTAAAATGAGAGAGTGCCACAGATTTCCTGCTGCATTCAACCTGTTTTGATGAAAAGAAAAATCAAAAAATGTTTCTCTGATGGAGCTTTCCAAAATTCTGTATCTTTTCCATTAAGCAAATTCTTCAGTGTTTAATGTAAGCTGAACTTTGATTAGGAAAATTGCTGTAGGAAGGAGCAGCAAGCTAAAAAAAACCTCAACAACCTTCCACTCTTAGTGTATAGCTTCCTTGTGGCAAGGATCTGGAAAAATTTATTGCTTCTCAATTATCACTTCCTAGCTGATCTTCGAGAAGCAAAAGCTATTGCTCACAGCAATGTTAGCAAACTCTGTGCATAAATCGGGTGGGTTAGTTTGGCTTCAACAGAAGCAAATAGCAGGAATTGCTATTTTTGTGCTATCCGTCCTGTAATGAAAACAGAAAACATTACACAAATGTGGTAAGATAGAGAAGTTCTATTTGTTTTTGTACTGTATCTTACTGCCCCCCTTGTGTGAAAGAAGCTGGTGTGGGATAGCGAGTGACTTTTGGTGTGATGTGACACCACTTGAACTGACAAGCGATTAGCCAGTGTTCTCTCTTCCTTTTTCTCCTGGGGCATATATCTTAGATTCAGGCACTGAAGATCTCATTGGTGTGGGCTTTCTCCTCCTGCCCCATTAAGTCTGTACTGGTTATCACAAGGCAAGACTGGCATCTTCATTTACAAGGGATGATGGGCTACACAGAAAGGAAAGATGGGTTTACCTTTGGAGGTAAGAGAGACCTTTTGGGAAAATAGGTCTCTGGCCTTAGCTATGTGTCTATGATTTCCTTTATCTGAAAATTCACTGGAAGTAAAGTGCACTTTATCTTTTGGTGGGGTCTTTATAAGTCCACTTATATCTTTTGGTGTGGACTACTTTGTATATCTAGTGATAAAAACTGTTCCCTACCAGCTCAAGATATATGGGGATATATGTGGACCCTTCCACCACCACTACAAATCCAACCACACCATTCAGATGTGGACAAAAGGACACAGTGTTGGCAGAGGATTATCAGGTACTAGGGCAGCTCAGCAGACACCATCATGTGGTCCTTGGATGAACTGGGAAAACTTTTGTGAAAAGAGCAGTAATGTTTGGTATACATAAAATTCATATTCAAAAATGTATCTGAGTATTTAGAAAGTAAAACTGGGAAAGATGTGGGAATTGTTTTCCCCACTTTCTTCTCCTGCATTTTATTTTCATTTTCAGAGGAGGAGAAGGCCAAATTGTGTTTGAAATGAAGGTGTTCGTGACTATGATATAGAAAAACATCTGCCATTCCCAATTAAAACTTTTTTCACTGATACTCATCGGTGCCTCACATTTCCTCCATCTGCACTCTTGAGAATAAGCAGAGTCTTTGTAGAGAATGTTGTTTCCTTTTTCAGACTCATTTTTATGACTGCAACACTCTTGGAACATGTTTATCTGTGTTCAAACATGCTTTCGAACACACACTGCTGATGTACCTGATATTTCTAAATATTCACAAGACTTGAATAAACTCTCAGGCTGACTGAATTTGGGCTAAATGATGAAAGAAGTAATGTAAAGAATTAATGGATGCAACTAGTTTCCAGAACTTGGAAGGAAGTCAACTTCAATCGCATGAGATTTCCAGGTTCTTTCAAGGCTATCAGTAAGCAGAAATAATACTTTAAAGCATGTAAATTCTCTGGAGGGAGACTGAATTTTACTGTGCAGCAACTTAATTCCTTGTCAAGTTGTATGTAATGCTCCCATTGTCATCAGGCTGGACAGCATTCTCTCCAAAATTTGTCCTCCACTATTATCAGTTTCCCATATGCTATATAAGGCTAGGAAACTGAGGTAACTCATTTAACAGAGGTAGAATGGAAACAAACACAGGTGATTTTTCAGCCTAGAGAAGTGAGGGTTCCGGGAGGCTTTATAGCAGCCTTCCTGTACCTAAGAGAGATACAGAGGGACTTTTTACAAGGATTTGTAGGGGGAATGGCTTCAAGATGGCAGAGGGTATGTTTAGGTTAAATATTAGGATGAGATTATTTCTTGTGAATGTGATAAAACACTGGAACAGGTTGCCCAGAGAAGTGATGAATGCCCCCACTCTGGAAGGGTCCAAAGACAGGCTGGATGGGGTTCTCAGCAACCTGGTCTAATGAAAGGTGTCCCTGCCTATGGTGGGGGCATTGGAATTAGAGGATCTTTAAGATCCCTTCCAACCCAAACCATTCTGATTCTCCATATTAAGGCGATATCTGTAATGCTATGTTTCAGTGTAGAAGAACAAGCAAAACTGCTGAATGCACTGCTAAACTATCTCTGCTGAGAATTTGAAATGTTCCTGTATTTTTCCTGGGTCTATATTGCTGCTCTTTCTTGACCAGTTATTTATCTTACAGGCAATATCCTCAAAAATAGTTAGTTACAGCTGAACTGTTTAGTGATGTGTCACCTTTCAGTCTTCACAACCTTAGGGTAGGTATTCAGAATCTTACTGTAAGAGCTGCTTTGCAAACTGCCCAAACGTTTACACAGGCTGGTCTTAAAACCCATGTCTAGAAAATCAACAATTTTATATAATAATATCATACCACAAGCTATTTGAAAAAATAAAGGATTTTACCCTAACCCCCCCAACCTTCTTAGAGACACAGGCAATTACTGTGGCTGCGGGAGAAATACCTCCTTCCAGCTAGGATTCATCACAGCCATCAACCATGTTCAGGAGCTGATTGCTTGTGTCACATACTAATGTGAGATGCCTCTCATGCTGGGGCATGTCCATGCGCTCACAATTATTATCTTGGATGGAGAAATTTAGGTTGTTTATCCAGGATGTTGGACACTACATATGAAAGCATCGACTTGTGAAAGCTCTTACCATGAAAGTACGGTTTACCTGGGAGAGGGTGCTCTTAGCTGTTCTGGTTAAAGATTGAGATTTTGAGGATACAGCATCTGATCCACTCAAGATGCAAGCATTAAAGTCATTTTTTGAATGCCTAAAGCTGAAGAGGAAAATAGAGAAATGAATTTCCATAAAACTAATTTTTTTTTTTGCTTTGCATGCCATTATTGTTCTAGAATTGTGTTACAGCCTGTGGTTTAGCTGTGGTATGTATTGCATGGAATGGGATATTCCCAGGTACACATCTCTCACAACCATATCTACAAGACAATGAATAGAAACCAAGAATATAGTTGAGCAGTAGTATAAATTGAAATGTTATCTGATTACGTCAGAAAATCAAGAGCCTTTTTTTCCTACACATAGACAGATGTTTGAGTGAAATCAGAAAAAACATTCAGGAACCAATATGAAGCAAAAGCATAGATACAGCACCTGTTGCTTCTTTTTCTTCTGGTCATTGTTTTCCCGCTGCTGCTGTTACAGGGACATCACAGAGCTCTGAATTTCTAGGCCTATCACTGCCACTGAGCTGGGAAAATGAGAAGTTATACAACAGGACAAAGAGTTTCTCAAGTCTGAGCAGCTTTCCAAGGACAATGCTGTGTTGCAAAACTGCAAAACACTTAAGATTGGTAACACCACCAATAGCAAGGTGTGCAGAATGGGGTATAGCATAGTCCTAGGTCTACCATGGACTTCTTTTGTGATCTTGGCCAAGTCACTTGGCTTTCTTCTTCTCGATCTTTCTCCCTCTTTTGGATGTAACTTCTTTTAAATGGGTAATTTCTTTCAAAACAGACATTGTACAGCAGTCTTCTATTAGCTGAGGCATCTAATCAACTCTAATACAAATTTCAATCACAGATGCTTTCCTCAGGGGGAAAACACATCTACAAATGTTCCAGCCCTTCTATTGACTGCCTGGGAATGACAGCATAAATCAGCAGTGGGATAGGAGACACAGAATAGCTTATAAAGTAGTTGTTGAGTTTCTCAGGAAATTTCTGATCTGATCTTGAGAAACTTGGTATTTCCATTTTTCATAAAGTTGTACCAAAAGGTCTACAAAAGAAAGAAAGGTAAATTAAGCCCTTCATATAAGATGCCAAAACCTCAGCCCAAGTGAAGGTGATATATTACCTGGAATGGGGTACAACATTGTGATACAGTGTTCATGATATAGTGAACTAAAAGTGGGAAGAAAATATTACTAGCTTTACAATCGATTTTTGGTTGGTTAGTACTCACAGAACAAGTCTCCTTCTGCTGTTGAGACACCCACTCTTCAAAAGTCAGGCATGATGACTGTTTTAAGATTATAATCATGGATAGCATCCTCACTGTCTGCTTGAATCCTGGATCCTTGATGTCACCTCAAGGTCCACATAGTGTAAAGTAGGTGATTCCAGGGAGAGGAATTAGGCCACTCCTACATCCTCTCCTTTCTAGCCAAATCCTGAATACTTTAGGTAGGAGGCTTTTTATACCTTTATCCTTCCTTCTTATGACTCACTCATAATTTTGAATATTTTCTTCTGGCTTTTTGCTTACAGCAAGGCTCAAGGCCAGGGTGGCTACTCAACACACCTGTCCCCTCCGTAATACCTCTGTGAGCTTGTGAGGTAGATCAGAAGTTCCAGGCTTGGCCTCAAGCTTGTACCTTTTTGCCAGATCTCAGAGTAGCTGATACAGCAAGTGTTGAGTGTTCCTCCACACCACTGATTGCAAAAACACATCAGGAATAAAGCTGACCCTTCATAACACTGTTTGTACTCTCACATTCCCTTATGGGTTTGCTTATTTTATTCAAGGGAAAAAGGATGGGAATTGATAGGAGCACATGAACTACCATGACTCCTAAGTAAATTTAAAACTTGGTTGTTTTCTCTAGTATGGCATAAAAGGACTCAGAAATAGATTTGTCTCTAAAAACTCTTTGTTGCTAAAGGGAAAGCAGAGACACCTAATATTGTTACTATGGAAGTCTAGCGTAATATCAAAAATACTGAGAATCGTAAAGCTAGAGTTCTTTCTCACACTGTTTTCCTTTCAAATCCTGCAGGATTATAAAAATTTCCCCGTGGGGAGCTGTCCTGGGCAAATACAGCTTTTCTACACCACCAGAACAATGAGGGAAAAAAATCCCAGCGTGAAAAAGGAAATGCTACTCATTTCATGAAGGAACATATCACAGACACTCAATTTGGTGTTGTTGTGCTGAGGTGTGAGATATCTGTACCAGGGGCTATTTGGTCAGAGTTCTTTGACTGTACAAACCTGGGATTAATGAGGAGCAGCAGGGAGGTGACATTTTACCTCTGTGTGATACTGCTGGGATCAGTAACAGAACAACACATTCACTCTGGGTGGCCACTGATGTAACAACATCTTGAGAAACTGGAAAGAATACAGAAAATAGCTGCAAACTAACTAAAAGCACAGGAAAAAAAAATAAGGTTTTTTTTATTTTTTTTTCCCTGGCAGATTTAAAGTGTTCAGCCTGTTTAATTAATTATAAAACTAAGAAACAACAACTTCACCCTCATGGTGTTACTTATATTGTGTCATGAAGAGCTTTTTAATCTGGTAGTGAAATGCAATGGTAAGACTCAGTGTCTGAAATTATTAATAATTAGGAAAACTCACATGGGAAGAAAATGCATGATTTTAATAATGAAAAGCCTTTAACAATGGCCAGGCATTATCAGGTAAGATTCTGGGTTTACCATTCTTTAATGTTTTTCAACCAATACGGAGTATTCTCCTGTAAGTGTGTCATAAACTCAGTTTAGGGATAGCTTAGGTTACCCACCATCAGCCCCTCCCTGGGGTTAGCTCAGACTCTAAGCACTTGCCCTACACAACAGGGAATCTCCAGAGGAGTGTCACTCCATGTCACCTTACACAAAGCAGAGGTAAATCCAGAGCATCTCGGAATTTCTGCCAGTTACCCCACTCCAGGACCCCTCACCCCGGGAGCAGTGGAGCCACAATGTTCACAGGGAGGCACGACTTTGGAAACAGAGAACTAGCAGAGGTCCGATGTTGGAACTGTGTATTGCAAATGAGAATGTTTTCTTGGAGCCCACAATGCTGGAGTGCTAAGACAAATAAGGATTTCCTCGGTCTGTTTCTATGCAATAGCTCGGCACATTTTGCAGTCAGGTCTTCCCATTCTCTCCACAGTGTACAAGGTCTGTTCAGCTGGAGACAAGTGAGTGTCCTTGCAGCCCTTTTGTGCGGCTCCCGGATCATACCTTGTCTAGATCCTCCTTTGGAGTCTGGAGCTAGCAGAAGTGTGCTAAAATGCTGCCACCTTGTGCTGGTTTGGCAGCAAAGGCGGGCTGAGCCCCGCGGCAGCGCTGCCCCCGGGCCGCGGTGCTGAGCCCCGGCAGCTTCCGTGCGCAGGCAGGGCGGGAGCAGCCGCAGCTGCCTCGGGCAGCCCCGCCGGGCACCTGAGCACCACACCCAGCTTCTCCCCGCACGGCTTCCCCGACCAAAGGAACGGGGGGGCAGCCAGAAACCTCCCGCAATTTCAGCTTCCAGTCCGAGCTTACCAACAGCTCAGGAAAGGAAGAAACTGATTTGTACCAGAAGACTTGCAGTGAAGTTAAAGAGATGCAACTCACTGCTGTAGCTCCCATTTTGTGCCATTTATACCACAAATACTGAACAGATCTGTTGTTTTCATACTGGCAGGAACCTTCTGAGGTGCAGAATACACACATTTAGCCTAAATCACTGTGGTTTTTTTTAAGCAGAGCAAAAATTAATTCCTAAGGATGTGCCTAAGTTTCAAGAGGGAACTCAGAGCTTCCCAGAGAAAGGATGATTTATCTGGTATTAGACTTAGCACTCTCCAGTAACGTTTGTCCTTCTTTATCCTCTTTTACCTTCAAAGGCTTTTTTATTTGTTTTTACAAAGCAGTCTTGTAACACCCTCTCCATACTGTGCTTCACACTGCTATGAGCTGCATTTAATTCACTTAGAGTCCATAAACCAACCCATCCCACCACCGCCTTCAATGCTTAATCAGTACCAGTGCCAAGTTTCTCCCCTGGTGTAACACTGCACTGTGACACTCCCCTTATTTAAGCAGAAAATAGATTAGTTTGCAATAACCTGGAGATATTTTTTTTAGTATCTGATCAGTAGAGCAGACATGAATTAGCATTTGAAAGTTACGTGAAATGTGAAGTACTATATTATCATGAGCTAAATGTTATTTCATCATGCAGTTATTCAGAAGGCTAAAGAGCTTGTTTCCTTTGACCCAAGAGGGAAATTGCTCTTCAGGGGACTGTTATGGTCTAAAGCTTTATAAGATTTAGGTTTCAGTTGTGAAAGTATAAATTCTTACAGTCATTGCTCTGGCTGTTGCCCCTGGGCACTGACACTGTTTTGACAGCAAAGCTTAAAGCTGGTTGGCATTGTGTGAATGTCTCTGGTACCTGCTCCCAGATATTTTCTCCATGTACAAGTAGCAGATGAAGACTAAGCTGCAGAACTGCTGAGCCTCTCCTGTGAAGCTGCTGGAAACTGCAAGAGCTGGGTACTTTCAAGCCAGATGGTAGAAATGTTTTTAAGCAAATCAAAGAAGATATTGCACAATTTATTCTGGTGAAACTTAATAAACCCTTTGCACAAAATACTTCAGTGCAAATCATCTGTAAGGTCACATTTTCCTCCCTTATTTCTTGCTCTGCAGAAATCAAATAATTAAGCAAAATACACAGGGAAATAAGCAAGCACAGAGATATCGTCTGCTTTAAGTGGAGTACTGACATTAATATTTCTTTTTCTGTTTCATTTAGAGCTAATCAAATGAAACACAACTTATATTCAGACAATTCTGCTAATGTTAGGTGAAATGACTACGTTATTGATACTTGTATGCAAAGCTGATTTTGCTAGAATGGAAGCAAATTGCAAAACTAGTGTTCAGATAATCTTCTTTGGATATTGATAGTACACTCGTCTGTGAATAAGGGTGCTAGTCTGTGTCTGAGAGAGATTCAGACAGCAAGGGAAACTGTGGTTTTCAGCTTGAAGTGCTGGGCTATTGGCCATAGCTGGGACCAGAGCATCTCTGGTCTTTTTTTGTCTCCACAAGTGAGATTACAGAAATGAATGGGACAGCAGGGAGGAGAAAGGAGCAGGGTGCTTTTCACTAATGAGAGAAAAGCAGAGGGAGAACATAAAGCTGCACTGAATTTTCAGTCTCTTTGTTCCTCATCGCTCTTAAGAAGGATATGCATTACCTGCTCCCATCATCTCTCCTTTCCCTTACAGAGGGGCTTGTGACAAAAGAGAGCTGTGCCAAGACCCTACAGTGCTGTATTTGGCTGCCTTCTCTACCTGATTTGTAGGGAAAGGCAATCACTAAGTAGCTCTTGTTTCTCTTGCCTACTTCATGCCATTTGCTACTCTTGCAGCCTATCCACTCATGCTCAGCTCTCAAATACCACCAAAAACCACCGAAAACTGGACTTTCACATTCTAATTCCTTTAGGTATGCAGTGAGCTCCTGAACACTAGCACCCATTTCTGAGATTCCCTACTTTCCCTTTGCTTGCCAGGCATTGTTATGATTATTTCACTATGAGCTTTATGGCTCCTGCTGGTTTCTACACACCTTGGTTTTTGAAATGATCAGTAAGGGATCTCTATCACAGCCACTCACCTGTAGGAATGGAGCAGGCATCTGCCCTGCCATCCACAGACCTTTGCAGCAACGTTCAAGCATCCCAGGCGTATGAGATTGACTGAACACTATGACAGCTAAGCATCTCGAGGTGAGGAAAGCTGTGTCTTCTCCTAATTTTAAAAAATTTATGATTTGGTAATTTATTTGTTTGTTTCATCTGTCTGCACAGGATAAATGTGGACACTTCAGTCTTAGCATTTAATAAAAAGATCCCCTTTGCTCAGGGTGTGGAAAGTAGCCAACAGTCAGTTTTACACTAACAATGATTTGCTTATCTCCATAAATATACCAGTAGGTGTCCATGAGCCTACGTGCAGATGGATTATTTATCCCTCTAACAGTGTGAGGTGAAGATCTTTGCCCCAGGCTTTTGGTTGGACATTCAGGACATTTTTCAGGCTGTCAGTTGCCTGTGAATCATATCTGTGATGCTGCCACAAGAAAGGTGTGATAAACCAGGCAGAAGACAAAGACATTGTCTGATTCTTCATGCTATCTGAGTTTACCTAGTGCAAGTGTTATGTGATTCATAATTCATTTTTCATGTGCTGAAGGGATATTCTGAGCTATGGACAAGAAGTCAAGGTGTAGAAAAAAATATTCTAATTTCCGGTTACAGGTGTATCTGGAAGGTGTAGATGTGGCTTCTAAAATATGATAGTGTTAAAGAAATATTTTGTGTGAAGAGTATTTATGTGTACCCAACTGCAGTTGATGCCAGGTTGAACAACTGGTTCATCAAGACTATATAATGTAAAAAGTTTACTAGTTTTTATTTTATTTTCTGTTTGCTGAATAGAACCCCAGTTCTATATATTTCTTTTTTTCAATTGTCAAAAGGCTATTTGCCTTTCCATTGCAGCAGAATAGGATAGAAACAGGCAACCAGATTATTAACTTAAAACACAGATGCTGTTTGGAAATGTTTTTGTAAAGTGTGTTTCACTCTCATTTGACTTAACACTTTTAGTAATTTGTATATTTGCCAAAATATATATCTATTTTAAAATATTTTTCTATCTAACACATAGGTTTATACCCCATGTATCAAGGTAAGACAGTGTCAGGAAAGAGGGAATCAGCCAGAGGACCTTTTGTTTAATGAATGATGTTGTCGAGGCTGCTTGACCTGTGAAACTCCCTTGCTCAGTTCTGGCAGGTCAGGGGTGTCCCACTATCCTGTTTCGTATGCTAAACAATGAAACAACTTGCAGAGGGATTTCTAGCAACAACACAGCGCAATCAAATGGAGAACAAAATCAGGCTGAAGAAGTGTGCAACTCAGACAAGGGCTCACCTGAGAGCTGCAGGGTGAATGAGTCTGGGGTTCTGCAGGGCAGGACAGACAAAGGCGTGGGACCTTGATTGTGTCCCTGACTGATGACAAGTGACCCAGGTGTGTTGGCTGATACACATTTTAATGGATTAGGGTGTTTTATCAGTTCAGGTCTTGCTAGAAGCAGCTGGGCTTTGAAAGATGCAATGAGATTTTGTGGCCTGAGCAGTGCTAGGAACATACATTTCCCATTTTGGAAACCTGCTATTACTGTGAGGATTATTAAAAAAACACCTGCACCCCTGTCCTCATGGAAAGCTATCAGATAACTAACTATTGCTTGAACATTACAGCTGTAATGCCTTCTGTTATTATTAGTTTACTTTCTAATTTTTGATTGAGCTGTAGCTTATTTGATTAACTAATTTTTCTTTCAAATATCTACAATATTTACAACTCAAGGAATGTTGTAATATCTCGTCTCTTTTTTTCCCCCTCTCCCTCATTCAATTTTTCCCGTCTGGTGATTGCTGATGTAATTATTCCTTCTACAAAATCTTATTTTCTTGTTTTCTAAATGTTAAACTTAGAAATTATGAGATATTAGTAAACCCTAGTACTAAGAACTGCACAAAGGCTGTTCTGCCCTGCTAATACATTTAAGATGTGTTACAAATAAGTCCACGATTTTTAACAGAGGGAGTTGCTGTCATTGAATTAAAAAAGGAAAAGAACACAGTGTTTGACTGGGGAGAGAAAGAAGCTTATACACAGGAAATCATCAAAGGTGTTGAGAGGAGGCAGCTGACAAAGTAGTGCATTCCTTACATCTCCTCCTAGGTTTCACTTGCCTTTTGCAGGGAGTTCATACGATCAACTGAAACTGTGTTTGACCCCAAGCCATCATCCCTCAGCCTTGCCTGGAAACAAAAGCATCACTGCTCCTTGTGCAGGAGTATTCAGCAAGACCCTGCAGGTAAGTATGCTTAGCAGGATATGCTGAGGCAGGGGAAGTGTTGTCCTGAGGCATTCACAGCTTTGTAAGACCCATCAGCTCACTCTGCACAAGATCCACCAAAATGAAGGCTGTTCTGTAAGCGGCCCTGAAGTCTGGTGGCAGGAGCACACTGAGAGGCTCTGTGTGCCTCGATGGAACAAGGGCTCCTAGGCATTTCTGAGTGACAGAGTGCAGCTCAGGCAGAGCAGAGCTGGCTGGTGTTCAGTCACTTGGAGCAGAAGCGTCGTGGAGAGGACCTCTTTCTGCAAAATAGAGTGCATAGACATAAAACGTAATAAATTAGCACAGTCAAACTCAAATATATTGAAAAAGTGCCTTCACTTCAGCTTTGATCCTGAACTATGTCTTATTGACTGACTTATTCTTGTCTGCTACCTTGCACAACTTTTTTTCCTGTTCATCACCTGCATTCAGGCTCAGTTGCAGTGGTTTCATGTATTACGAATTCCTGTTGTTCATGTACCCATATCTACTTCCTTTTCCTTTAGATTCTTTCTCAAGCATTTTATCAGTGCTTTACCATGATTTGTGTTTCCCTTTCTTTCTTTCCAATAATATTATCTTATTTACTGTCATATATGCATGCAATAGAGGAAGGTACAGTCCTACTGAAGTTATGTTGAGGAGAGAGCCATAATGATTTCTGAAGTCATAGCTGGGCTTTTTTTGTCTATTAAAGCCTTGAGTATGCTCAATGATGATGATGATGATGATGATTGTGGATATCACATACTAATAGCACAAAAGCATTTAAATCAAGAAAATATGTGCTGCTGAACTTTGAGGATGTAGCAGGCACTTCTCTCAGAAAACTTACAAAACACCCAGAGAAGAGTTGCAGCAATTTTTCCAGATGCTTCCTTCGATGAAAGGAGAGCATCACTCTGTCTCCATGACCTTGTCTCTGCAGCTGCAGTGGTTTTTGATGCTTCAGTTTTCCTAATCATTGGAATTGTTCTCTCTATGGTGCATTCAGAGTGCTGGAAAAACTTCACAAAAGAGACTAATCCTTACTAATGTGGGGATGTTAAACACAAAGGAGACAAACCTGGATGGTATAATGAATTTGATATATCCAGACAAACATGATCTATCTCATTTTCTCTAAATTGATAATTAAAGAATGAAATTTACACCCTCAAGAATCTGAGGACAAGAGTTTAACTTCCCTTAAAATTGCTAATGGCTTGAAGAATGCATATTCAGCACTTCATATGTAATTGCATTTAATTTCCTTTCTGTCAAGTATGATGTTTTCTTTACAAAATATCCAAAATAAGTTTTCAGGTTTTTTGTTTTTTGGGTTTTTTTCAAATTTTTTTATTTTTAAATATCTGCCTAAAATGCCTCATGACCCCTTCCCTGGTGTGAGATATCTTTATTATCCAGGTGGTAGTTGATGAGAGAGAATATGATATGAAGTTCTCTGGGACTCTAGTGTGCTGTTGTACTTTGGAAGGCACAGAGCATCCAACTGGTTTTAAAAGGAAAGAAATAGGTTTCCATAACTAGTTCAGATAGTTTTGAGGAAGTTTCTCTAAAACTCTCTTTTCTCTAAAATTATTGGTATATTGGGGGTAAAAAAAAGACATTTTGTAGAAAAAGATTGATTTTGACAAGAATTTCCTCTGATTCAGGGTGAAATTTCTGATCAGTACATGAATCCTACTTTGTGATGAGACATCTCATTCATCCTGACTTGTGAAAAGCCCTCAATATTTAGCAGAGACCCAGTAAAGTAGGGATTTTAACCTGAGGCAGTCCAAAGGCAAGATAAAGGTTAACACTTTTACTGTGTTATCAAAAGCTGTCTTCCCAATATGAATTTTCATTCTGTTGGGAAGCGAGCAAAAAAATAGAACTCCTTCACCTTTTTTCATTAAATGGGAATCTCATTTTCTTGCACTGTCCAGAACTTAGTACAGAATATCTTGTCAGAACCTTTCAGTGCAGGGACATAATGCTGAGTCATCTTTACACATAAAGTTCCACTTCTGAAAAGCGGAACTCTTCCCCAGCGAGGGGCAAGTGGACAAAAGTGAAGTAAAAACCCCCAAGAAAATACTGACTGCCACTTTAGTAGTGTAAGTGTAGGACAGGCAACCACTCCAAACACTTAAATTCTTCCTATTTTCCCTGCCATCTGATTTTCTGCTTTTGTGAGTCATAAGGTCATGTTGCTGCCATTTTTCATGAATGAAGAATTACCCTCACTAGGTTTGTTCCCTTCATATCTGAAACTGTAGTAAGTCTCCAATAAGATGTCAAATGAGTAGTTTGCATAATGAAGGCTTCATATTCTAGCTTGCAGAACCACAGAATGGGTCAGGTTGGAGGAACCACAGTGGGTCATCCGGTGCAACCTCCCTGCTCAAGCAGGATCATCCCAGAGCTCATGGCACAGGATTGTGTCCAGACAGTTCTGGAATACTTCCAGTGAGGGAGACTCCACAACCTCTCTGGACAATCTGTGGCAGTTCACAGTCACCTGCAGAGTTAAGAAGTTCTTTCTCATTTTCAGCTGGAACTTGCTGTGCATCAGTTTCTGTCCGTTGCCTCTTGTCCTATGGCTTGGCACCACCAAGAAGAGCCTGTCCATCCTCTTGACACACTCCTTTCAGATGCATTGAGGAGTTTCCCTCTCAGTTACCTCTTCTCAAGGCTGACCAGGCCCAGCTCCTTCAGTGTCTCCTTATAAGAAAGATGCTCCAGTACCTTAGTCATCTTTATTACCCATGCCCTTTCATCCAAGTCTTTGATGAATAAGTGAAACATTGATGAATAAGTAAAACTGGTCCCAATATTGAACCTTGAGGGACATGTCTAATGACAGAATTCCCACTAAGCCCTGCCTTTAGGCGCTCTGAAAAAGCCAGTTCTAGAGAGGTCCCATCACCAGTGCCACAAGAATATCAAGTCTGGTCATTGACATCCAACTCATGGCATTGCAAATGAACACTGAACATGTGTCATGTTCTTTTTCTGCCAAAATTTCTAACCTTATTCTTCCCAATCCAGTACTGTGGCTTAATATTTTTAATAATAAAAGAAAAATAACAATCAACAGTTAAAATAAGATATTCCATGTTCATCTCTGTACAAATTACTGTTCATTTATAAATCACTGACAAATCCAGAGGACAGCACAAGTTAGATTTAAAAGTGGGAACATGTTTGTAAAAGCAAAACCCACAATTTTTGAAGGGACAAAATGCCCATACTTAGAAAACCAGCCTCTCTAAGGCATTGTGTGACATGTACCCCAAAATCTAGGTGTCCAAAATCATGAGTCTTGGTCATTTGCACTCTGATCAGAGCTTAGGTACCTTAAGCAATACTATCTATATGTGACAGCAGATATGATATATGACATTGACAGAGCAGAACAAATTACATTAAATATCTGAGTAGTAGTCAAACCAATTAAAAAAATCAGAACAGAAAGCCAAAGTTGTTTTTTTGTTTTTAACTTTTGTTTAAAGGGTAAAAGGTATTGAAATAAATAATATAGACATAAATATTTGTGAGAAATAAATTACCATGCAGTAGAAGTCTCACAGGTAGAGGGCAGAAATGTTTATCAGAACTCTGCAGAAGCTGTGTTGAGATTGGCTACGGAATTAGGGAAAAACTTTCCACTCTGAATTACTTTGGAAATTTCTGAGTGATTTCTATCACATTTGCCTTATTCAAATGACTGTTTGACCTTGTTTCTGGACAAGTCAAAACCAGGCTGATCTTAAAACTAAACAGTCTGCAGGTTGGGGAGGAATGAATCACACTTTGTCACAGATTTGTAGCAGCTCTTATATGGATGGATTACCACCTTCCATATTATGTGTGCATTGGTTACTTCAGCCAGCCTTGCCTTTCAGATCCA
>VZTN01012919.1:141946-156338 GCA_013400515.1 Erpornis zantholeuca
TTTTGACAATATTTTCTATTTTATATGAACCTGCTTCTTCTGTTTTACTGTGAAGAGTTTTCCACACAAATAAAAGCAGAGATGATTAATGTGAATTTAATTAGAATTAGTGTGTTGATAGCACAGTAGGATTAAAGTTTAGATAAAATAAAGCCACAAAGGTTAATGGAGGTTAGAGATCAAAGAAGTAAAGGAAAGCTGTTTTTTTTTTTTTCTGAACTACTTCAAATTCTCAGAAGCAAAGAGGGAAAATGTGTGAATGAGGCAAGAAAAATTAGTTTGGATAAACCTTCCACAGAAATAGTCAACGTTCTAAAAATAGAAAAAAATCTCCAAAATGCTTGCAGACTAAATTCACCTGTAGACACATGTTAAGATCTTCTGTCTGTCTTCCCTTCTCAACTTTTCCTTACTCATAGTAAATGCCATTAATCATGAGTAACGGTTCTAGGTTTAGTTCTAATAGTAATTCTTCAAGGAAAAGTGTTCCAAAATCACCCTAGTATAAGACAGGACTGGTTTTTTTCACCCTCATTGTGAAAAAATAGTAAATGAGTGTGTTAAAGTTTATTAGGACACAGTTCAAACTGTCAGATAACATTTCTAACACTCCAAAGCCATGGATCTGAAGCTTGCTTACCATGATTGTTATTCTGGAAAGAACTCAGAAAAGTCAGTCAGGGAGGATTTCAGGTCTGTAAGCATCAGGGCAGGTAGAAGAACAGCTGGATGGATTCTTTGTACTAGTATTGCATGTTTTCCCTGCACATGGAGGAGCCAAGGCACATATTGAGCAAGGTTTAGGTTCAGAACCATCATCAAAAGCAACCCAACCTGAGCACCCTCTGTTAAAGAAAGGAAGACCCTAATGCTGAAGGATTAACCAGTCTCAGTGATGGAAAGCACCTGCCCTTCATTAGCTGTGACACTGTATGTCTTCTTCATTTGATACCTCAGGTAAGCATAACACAGCAGCCTGAAAGGCTGCAGTAATTGATTTGAGGTGCTGTTGGGTAAGATACCCTATTTTTCAACTTTTTTGGGAGGTTATACTATAAATCAATGCTACTCTGGATGTCTTTAAAGTCGCCAACAAAAATATGGAAGCTATATATAAGTAGCCAAACTGCTCTCTGATTTAGACAATGAGTTTTTACTACTTTAATCCCAAATTAGAAATTATGAAATCTGGTGACTTTCCAGCTCTGTACATTCTCAAACGGTGCCTGCACTACAATGCTGAAAGGTTTTGTTCTTTCCCTGTGGAAAGCTACACATTTGGGTGTCTTGAGTTCCTGGAAAGGAGACTGGGACCAGCACACTATGCAGAAGGGAAGGCCAAAGGCTCTAGAGAGAGATGTGTCATGTGGTGCAAAGGGGAAAAGTGCTTTGTTGTGAGATTAAGTTTTGGAATAGTCTAACAGACAGCTGAAACACAAGAGGACAGCTGAGATGCCATAGTGCAGAGGGTATTGAGGTGCATGGGTGGCTGCATGTTATGACTTTCCCCCTCAGCTCTTTCCAAGGCCTCTGTAGCATGGATTCAAGGGCCTTATATGTTTTCTGATCATGGTATCCTGTCACTCACTAGACACAGTCCCCCCTGGTGTGCAAAAAGTTTGGAAGACAAAATTTAGTAAGGAAGAACAAAAGAAGATTGTACATCACAGAAGGGGTTTTTTTACCAATTAAACAGACATAGCTCATTATTAAAAGTACAGTAAAAAGATAAAAATAGCATGAGTGTTTAAAAAGTAGTTAGAAGTAAAAGTTGAGGTGTCAATACCAAACTCAGTTCTTCCCTGACATGCTTCAGGGTGTCTTATCTTCACACTGTTAAAGGTTAGGAAGAATCTTTCTTAGCAATCTATATGAACATGTTCTGCTATTTAGGCTTCTTGTAGCTCTTTCTTTGGTGTGATTATTGACCTTTGTCAGGGATAGGCATAAAAGTGCAATCACTTGTTCTTATTACACCACTGTACAGAAGTATTTGATTACAAGGAACATGTAGTTTCTCAAACAAAGGAACAGTTATTATGCAAGAGAATTAACCTATTATTAATAATCAGGACTGAGGAAGTCTAGTTTTAAATGTAGTGCCCTGAAATCCAATAAGAAAAAAGGAACATTTAATTTTATTCCTCTCAATTTTCAGAAGTAGTTTCTTTATTAGAAAAAGTAAATTTTGACCAAAGGATCAGTCTACTTCATTAGCTGTACAAGTATTGCAACAGAACAAATAATTTCAGTTTTATGGGCTACTCTGACTAGAAGAGATATGGAATGCTCACTTAGAAATTTGCATCTCTCTTTATTGATTGAACTGACAAAAGCATAACATGGTGGTAGGTTGAGTGGCTTGTCATCATTCAGCCATTCTGGTACAGCCCTGTGGATGAAAAAATTGTGAGATACAGCTCAGATGTGTGTTGTCTCTGCTCCTGACTAAGGAAGGATAAACCAAAAGCATGCAATGGGCATTTATTTAATCCTCAGCATCATTTTCAGGAAAATGGATTTGTGCACTACTCTTCCTTTGGTCAGTTATAGCTATGAAAATTGGAGCAGGAAGAGATCCCTCATCATTTGTCATTCAGCTGTAATTTGGCCAGTCAAAGGAATGAAGACTACAACAGCCTGCCATAAAATTAGGCTCTCCTGCGATTAGAAAGGAGAGACTGGGGAGAACAACAGGAGTCTTATGTATATCTGAAAGAAGATAAGAACTTTGCATTCATCTTCCATTCAGGATTAATTAGGCATATTTTGATCCCTTGAAAGGTCTTTTGTGAAGCTGTCCTGCATCTTTGCAACTTCAAATAAAGTGTCTGTCAAATGTTGGTGTTAAAACAGCTGAAGAGAAAGTAATGAGCAGCACAGCCAGCTGTACCTTGGGAGTCACTGCTGTGGTGGTTATTTTAGGATCACCTCACTCACAGACTATGTCTGCATAGCTGAGCTGGGTATGTCACAGTGCCTTCCCAGTACAATTAGTCTGACCATTCTGTTGGGATAAAAGCTCAGCTGGGTACAGTAATACATCTGGAATAAAAACTGACTGACTGGAGACATAAAATTAAGTCCAAGAAAGGAGTGCAGACAAAGAGTGTTAGCAGAAAGCAAAGAGGGTTTTCATTCAGTTCCTGACTGAATCATTTCACTTCAACTGAAAGTGGTGTAAAAAAACAGCACAAAAGAGTTGAATAACCTGAACGATTAATGGAATTTGCAACGCCCAGTCTAAAATCATAGGCTTGCTGTGCATTTGTATAGCCAGAACATGATCTGACCTATTTTCATGCTCTTGGCTTTCTAATTAGACTACCACATGCCTTGAGTAAATGGGGTGGAGAAGAAGGAAAGAAGAAATGAGGAATGTGATCAAGAGAATACTGCTTTTAGAATTGTTTCCAATCCCTCTTATACAACCTGGGCTGTGATGTGCTAATTCTCATATAGCAGTATACAGAGGCAAAAAAACCCAGCTAAAGGAGATGCATTCCAAGACTCATGCTCAAAGCACCTGTTCTCTGTGTTTTCCCATCTACACACTCTTCTAAGTGAAGTCTTCCTGGTTAGATCACACTGAAATCAGTATCAGCGACATAGCCACTCTAACCCTCTTTTAAAATAGGTTGTGAACCAGTCTCACTGGGTCTGCTGGTGAGATAAATACTGTGTGGATTTGGGTATCCTGGAGGTCTTTCCATCTGGCCAGTGTTTGGGACTTCGAGCACTTCCTGTCTCCTATCACTTTTTGTGTTGTCCAGTCAAGCTCTGGCTGTGGCTGAAGAAGACTCCAAATTGTAAAATTTTCCTTCCTTGCCCACTTCTCAGGGAAAGTGGGCACATGAGCTTGAGGGACATCATGGTACCTTTCTTACCTGGATTACCAGGAAATTCAATGTTTTGAGTATGCATGGGGAAGGAAGAACCCTCTCAGTTTATACACAGTCTCAACCCCATGTTACTGCTGCAACGTCTGCCTGCCATGGCTTAGAAACATTTCTTTTATTCAAAGCCCTTTCCCTCCTAGGGATCACTGCTCTTATTGTTCCTATTTCTATACTTTAAAGACCTAGATTCTCCTAGATAGTTTGCTGAATAGCCACAGTCTCTGTGGTATAGATTGTCTTCCTAAAGGTTAAAGAGGATAGAGAAAAAAACATTTCATTAGCAGCTAAATTGACAGTTACAGAAAAAATTAAATGAGAGGGAGATCCCAAAAAAAAACTTAGTGAGGTGAAAAGATGTTGATCTAGTTCATGGACAGAAGTGTAAATTTTAAGAACATGAAGCGAAATCCTATAATGAAATTATATGTTTTTTCTCCATACGAAATCAAACTTGGCCCTGAAAAGGAGAAATTCAGGTAGACTAAAATCATTGGCAATGTAAACTTGGAAATACTGTGCAGTGAGAGTGGTAGAGAAATATCAGCTAAATTTTGACAGTGTTTCATTTAATATTCACTTCCACTGAAATCTGCTGCACCTCTTTTTCATTCTGCTAAAGGCAGGATCTTGCTGAGAGGTAAAATACAGCAGGTTCTTCTTGCAAATTGAGGCCTTAAATCAATTATGTATGTAAATATTTTATGAAACTGTGTTTCTGCCAACAAAATTTCCTCTGGAATGAACCTCTGGGGAGGAATTAAGTGACCTGATTCAGTTATTATATTTTTTTCCCTTCTGCACTGCGTTGGACTCCTGGGGGTATCTTCCCGTAAAGAGGCTGCTGTTTCCCCTATTTATTTCTTTGTAACTTAGAAGTCGAGCATCAGCTGTTGATGTCCCCGCTTGTCTTGCCATCCCAGACCACTCTCTTTTTTTTCCTACCACATTTGATCCAGTTAGCTGTTGTTACCTGGACTACTATCACAAGGGTGGCCAAGCAACTTCTTTTACAAAAGTAGCATACTTGTGGTCAGAGCCTTTCTTGCCTGTATTTTTTCCTTGACATTTCTTCCTTAGTCATCATCCTTCCATCTCATCTCTCAGAACAGCCAACATTGGTGAGATTGATCTTCAAGACTTCATGGAGTCTTGACAAAAATAGCTCATATGTTTAAGTTATTTTAGGATAAGGAAGCTTCAGTAGATCCACAGAAGCAAAAGGAATCCTCATATACCTGATGTCAAAAAGTATTAATGTGGAAATACTTAAAAAGTCAGGGAGTTGCTGTGCCCACCTATAAGGAATATCAGGTGAAGAAGTGGCAGCAAGAACCAGATATTCACTGCATATCTCAAATTTCCAGACAGCCTTTGCTTCAAAATGTTGATCTAATAATTCAGATCTATTTTGCCTTGAAGGAGTGAGGATTCTTCAAGAGGATTATTATTTGTATTTAGGACCCTTCTCATATCCAAATTTCATGCAATAGCACATGTCAGTTGGAGAGATAAAGGAATATTGTTCATCAAGACTGACTTTTTAACTGAATTTCCTGTCTTTCATGGGGGGAGGAATTGAAACTCTGTCAAACACTATGATTTTTACCTAGTTTTGTTGTCATCTTTTCATTAAAGGATGAAACAATCAAAACAAGCATGTTAACAATCACCTTCCATATGAAGTCAAATCACATGAAGATAAAAGACAGTCAAGTTTAATCTAAAATACTTGGGAATTTTTTTTGAATGAATGGTTACGTACTGGAGAAATCTCAAAATGTCTTATAAATGACCAAAAAAAAAAAAGAAGTATCCCACATACACATCCTGTACAGGAAGTTGCCATTGATCTAGTGGAGAAATGTGTCATTCAAGAAAGTGTCAAGTATGTTTTATTATGTAAGTTGGCTAAAAAGCAAAGAATACCATCATGTGAAAATATCAGTTTTGAAGTTTAGAGTTGAAAAAGGGATTAATAACTTTTTGAATGCACAATTAAGAGAATATTTATATTAGAAGAGTCATGCTAAAAAAAAATTGGCAAAAAATAATAATTTGTGTCCATTATTAATTAAAATAAACAGCTATTCATCATGTTCTGGTAGGGCAGAAACTATGCAGTGATCAACTGATATTTCATCAGCAATCATTTTGCCCAGACTTATACTGTAGGATATATTATCTTACAACAGAGACCCTTGGGCCCTAATTTGCTTGGTTGGTGCTTACAAGAAATTGCCTGTGGCAAGGATTAAATTAAGCACGAAGTCTTGAGTTTCAGAATGTAGTCAGGCTCTTTGTTTATGAAAGACCACAAACACCATTCACACTGGTAATAGTAATTGATAAAGTATTGGTTCAAAACTAGAGCCATTAAATAATTTATATTGTTGCACTCCCTTGCCAAGAAAAGCATAATTGGAGTTTTTTCAAAGGCTAATGCATGATCTCACAGAAAGGTGCAAATCACTGATGAGGTTTGTAGACGACTACAGCAGCTGACACCAGGAGGTTTCCTCCATCTCCAACCCCCATGCATGTCCCTGCCCTCCCTGGGCAGATCATGCAGCAGGTAAAATGGTGAAAGGAAGTAGCAGTGGCTCAGATGGGGCTGTGGGATGGACTGAGAGGAGTCTCTGTCCATAGGTGGGTAGTATGGAGAAGTGGAATTAGAGGGATGCAATTGGGAAAGGGGCACTGCGATGGCAGTGGAGGTTGACTGGCTGAGGGGCAGTAGCCCTTTTCAGGGCTTTCCAAAGTTATGGTCCCGTTCATGGCCCTAGTGGTTACTTCTCTCTTCCCCTCCTCATCCCAGCCCTGCTCCCTGCCCCTTTCCTTCTCCACCAGCCTGGGAGGGGATATGGGCACCAGCACCACTGATCTTTGAGGATGGGACACTGTTCCATACACCCAGAGTTAATACTGCAGCTTGCGAGGAACATGACTTGAGCAGATATTAGTAAGCCTCTAGACATGTAAGGCTGTGCAGGCTGGAAAACACACAGTATTCAAACTGGCCATGGGGCTGTGCTGCCATGACCTCTGTGTGCCCTTGGCTGGGCTTCTGCTGCCATGCACGCTTGTTAAATGCAAGCTGATGAGGTGTTTCTTCACCGTGCTGTAACCAGTGAAGTGACACAAACACAGTATAAAAGAACCCTTTGGAATGGGACTCTTGCCTGTCATGCTGAGTGTCTGACCAGGCTGTCTGACATGCACTTGCACACACCACATGTGTCATGTTTATGCTTTTGTCACCTGCAAACCAACAGCTGGGGACCTGAATGTGGTGGCTCAGCTGAGAAAGCCCTTAGGAAAGGAAAAGAAACTGAATTTTTTCATAGGCTGGTTCTGTAGAGTCCAGGATCCAGAAAGAGAATTCAGTTCAGCTTAATTTACTGTGACAGGTTGGTTTGGAGAGCATTATGCAACTGAAAACTCATAGTTTTTCAGATTAATGTATTGATTTATAAAGCCAAGTACCTTATGGAGCCTAAATGTATAACTGAACTAGTATCCTGCAGAAATACAGGTAAAATGCAGAAAATATTTTATGGTTTGATGAATTACTATACCTAAAGTGACATCCTAATTTATTTAGTTCTCTTTTATAAATATATTTTTTCTTTTTAAAGCAAGGCAGTTGTCAGGAGTTTTCTTTAGGTATCTTATTTCTCCTACATGGCTAGGAAGAACAGCAAAAAAAGGCACCAAATTTATTGTTGTAGGATGTGCATAAGGTGTGCAGTAAAAAATTCTTAGAATTCCGTTCCTTACATCCCTCTTAATTTATTTAAAATTCTAGAGTAAATAGAATTTACTATTCTTGGGCCTTGCAAAGAACATGGCTTGAGTCACTAAACTTTGCACAATATTACAGGAGAAAGTAACTTTAGGTAAAGATGATGATTCAGGGAGGCTGTAAGTGAGGCTACTGTTTAAGAAAAAACTAAGAATAGTGGTTTCCCTCAAAGAGCTTAAAATTAATTATGTACCAAAGAAACTTAAACCCCATTTTAAGAGCCTAAAAATTAAAGAATTTTTGATCTTCTAGGCTTCTGAGTATATCATTCTTCACCATTTTATCTTTGTTAAATTGCATTTTGGTTTTATTTGTCATAAAAAATTGAAATTGCTTCTTTTTCTTGCAATGAATTCTACTCAGTTTTGATGTTCATGTTGCTGGTGGTTCTCATTCTAGTACAGAAACAAAACAATTTAAGTGATATTTTCATTTTGGTTTTCTAGTTCAGAGAAAATGTCTCATAATTTTGATTAAGTGTTGTCATGATGAAGGAGTATGTCATAAAATGCCTTTTAGGAGGCAAGATGGGTTTTCTTTTCCTTGCTACTTTTCCAGCTTGTTCTCGTGAGTCTGAATTTCACTTAACACAGATATCAAGGAGCTTAAAATGCTCTGTTGAATTCCATACCTTAGGAATATGAGATATAAGTGCAAGGAATATGTAAAAATATTTTGAATCACTGGGACAGCGTGAGTGTAATAGAGAACAAACATCAATCATTTCAGAAGGTTATAGTATTAAAGCTACATGTCTTTTCAAGAGCAGGTTAGAGCAATGTGTTACATAAGTGACAGACACCAGATGGCTCCAGCTCCTTAGAAATCCGACTTTTGTGTAGTTTGAGCAGGAAGAAAGGCTGGCCTTTGGAGAGGGACTGTGGTCAAATCCTGCCTTCGAAGTAGGGTGAAATAGACTTGTAAAACTGATTACATAAGTTTGCACTTTGTTATATATGCTTCAAATAATAGCTGGGGGGAGGGGATATAAAAAATGAAGCATTGAAATTAAGTGAAGAGTGTAAATTTATGGCCAAAGAGGATAAGAAATTCAGTAACAGGTGGGAAGCTACAGAAGATTTGCAAATTCCTGTTTAAAAGCCAAATTGGACCTACTTGACCTATTATGTTCCTTGACATAAGAAGATGGTCCCAAAATTAATATTTCTTGATTATTAATTTTAATTAAGATTTTGTGGATCTGAAGACATCTTCTGAGCATGAAGTACTCTTATGCAATTCTGTTGACTCCCAAGAAAAATGGTACAGAATATGAAAAAGAGTAAAAAGGGAAATTATTATCTTGATGGTATAAAGATCAGCTTTTTAATACATTATGATATTAGGGACTAAACCAAACATTTGCTTATGCACCTTGCAGCTATTCTGTTTGTTCCTTTTCATAATATAAACGGAGGACAGAGAATGTCATTGCAGCCCATTTTGTTGTCAGTGTGCTGTGTTCAGTGGTTTTGTTACACACAGACACTGCAAATTTAGGGGAGAACATCAAAGCTATAGACTTGATAAAAGGGTTTTCCACTGTACATGAAAGAAATAAACAGTCCCAAGGAAACACTGTATCTGCAAATACAAGGATGCTCCTTGGCTGAACACTGAGTAGAATGGGGGAAGACATTTATGAAAGAACAGATCAATTACAATTTGAGTGTGAATATTTCACAGGTGGTGAACTCCTTGTGACAGGTTCATACCTTTTGATTTTTAAGTACTAACCACCTGCATAGGAATGATATTATATGTCTTATTAAAAGTTTCCTAGGGCACAACTCATCCAAAGCTAAATAATTTGTTCTTCAGAGAAGAGTGTGGTAGAGAAAACATCCTCGCGTTAGAGAGATCCAAGAAAAAGGGAAAAAGCAATTAAAAAAAAAAAAAAAAGAGATAAATGAACTGGACCATTAAATTGAATCATTTTGTACTCACTTAATTGAATCAGCTGGCAGTTCTCCTAAAATGCCCCTGCTCACCATCACCCGGAGAGCTTACTTGCAAACCTGTGCTCTTTGTCTTGAGGACAACGGCTAGGAAATAGAATTAAATGGGTCAAGCCCACAGCTAGCTGCAACTGCCTGTTGCACTGGAAATCCTTTACACTCGGTTAGCAAAAGCAAAAATCCAAATGATTGCTGCAGAAATCTGGCTGCCCATGATGGTTCCCATGTATATGTATATAAGTGAGATACTGGGGTATTTCCCCCTCAGTTAGGGCAAGTAATAAAACAAGAACAAAAGGCTGTTATGTTCAAAGATACTCCACTGGAAATTCCACGTTTCTGAGTAGACTCCAGTTGGTGTAATACAGTTGCATGTACCATGTACTAATTATTCACAAATGTTAGCTATTTCAATAATGTTGCTTTTTCATGAGCTGTCAAGATTGTGCAGGGGTTGCATCTGCTCCCAGCTTGGCTCCCATTCCTGCTGCCTTGGCAATTTCTTTATTCCTGGCAGCTGGGTTTCTCTTGTCCTGGCAGTGCTTTTCCAGCAAGTTGGATTTACTATTGATCTTACCAAGCTAAGCAGCATGCTAGCTTGAAGTCTGCAGCAGCCTTTCTATTGCTAGGATGAATACTCAAGACACAAATAAAAGGATTAGTTTTTAAATCTGAGACTGGGATATACATATCAATCTGTAGAGGGAAATTCTGGTGGTTTTAAACCACACAAATTTCTATCAGGATTATATAAGGTCTGCTTTTTTTTTGTGGGATGGGTGGAGGTGAGGGCAGGGAGAGTATTTGTGTACAGTTAAAGTCAGGAAATTAATTATATTTTCTTTTAAAACTGACATAACAATGTAAATATATGTTTCCCCTGCAAGCTCCCTGGAAATACTAGAGCTTTCATTTACTTACTCTTTAAAAATACTTTTTACAATGGTCTCACATGTAAGGTTTAAAGAGCAGAAAAATTAGATTTATATTCTTTAATACTGATGTCAGAAGCTGAAATAATAAATAAATTATCATCATTTTGACAGACACATTACAAGAAAAGGTCTCCCAGCCTACCTGTCTGCATATAAAACTATGAGTTTAAAGGGAATTTGGGGCTGACTGACAGGAGAGGCACTCGCCTGGTGTTTCAACAGGTCAAATTCACATCCATTATTCTCTTTCTATCTTGGCTTTTAATGCTGTCTCTTCTGTATGTGACCTGAAGAAGGACATATGCTCCTGCAAATGTTTCAAGACCCTGCAACTCTTTCAGTCATCTAGTAAAGGTTATTTTTGCCCTGTGTATGTCTCTAGACTGTTGTGCTCAGGACAGGACCATCTCCAAATTCTCTGTTGCTCATCCCTACTAAACAACAGATGGACTCACTCCTTGTTTAATAAAATTACAAATCTTCAGAAAACTGCTGAAAACACCTGGCAGATTCTGACCAACCTCAATTAACACTGTTTTGTATGAGCAATTTCAAATTCTTGTGTTTAACACACATAGTAGATATACAGTTGACTCTCATAAAGACAGGCATCTGGTGACAGGGTTGTGTGTGTGTTCTGGAATTCAGTGGTATAATTCCTAATACAGAAAGGAAACCTGGAAAGATGGCTGCAAAAAATGTAAACCAGCATATAACACACAATTAATATAAATTACACTCCCCAGAAGAGTATGTGAATAGGCAGATGCTGTAGAGGGCAACTCCATTGAACTGCTTATTACAGAATAAATGATAGCATCAAAAAGTAATACAGCTCAACGATACAGGTCATTGACTTAGACATCTCTGCTGGGAATGATTAAAGTGGCATTTAGCTCTACTGGTTGACTCTCTAGGGTGCTGAAAAACATCACATCAATACAAATCTGCTTAGCTGCTCACAGAAAGAATGACATCATAGAAACATAAATAAGTTGCTGACTCCCAGCCTGAGGAATAACAGCAGCATTCTGGATTTCAGGAAATAATGAATAGCACAGTGGAAGACAAAACAAATGAGCTAATCAGGCCACCTCTGAATTATATTGCATTCAGATATGCTCTCTTGCCAGTGGATCAGGGCACTAGAGTCTCATTCTTATGCATGGCTGAGGAAGCAAAACTGCTGCTACTCAAAACATCAATTTCAAAAAAGTCACATATAAAAAAATAATATAAGCGATAATACAGGAAATGCTGAAGTGGTCTCTGTAGTTATCTCCATTGCAGCAGGGAGTATGGCTAGGGCTTTTTTTGCCAGTAGATACATAAGCAGGTTATGGTGTATTTACTGGAACACTGTTTCTGCTGCTGCAGGAAAAATTGCACTATAATTATCAATAATTCTGAATGGACTGTATGTCTTCAGGCAAAGGCAAGATCTAAGACACTACTCAGATACTGCAGGATACCATTTCCAGTAACAAGATTCAGTGGGACTGGGAACTAAATTAAACCTGCAGCCTCATCAACTCTTTGTGCAGACAGATTTTGAACTAAGGAACACAAAACTCTTTTTACAGTCACAAGACTAAAATAGAAAAGTTCAATGAGGTATGTCCTTTTAGAAAACAAAAATATTTTATTTTCCTTTGTTATCCCCAGGGAAAAAAAAAAACCTCAAAACCAAAAACTTTTTTCTTAATTTAAAGTCTGACTTACTTAAAGAATACTGTTGGCTTCTGTTATGTACCAGAACTATATTTTCATAGAAACATGCAGTGAAATTCTATGGGTCTTACGAACCATATACCTGTACACCTATGCAACTCAAAAGTCCTGAAGAAATCAGATACAATTTTTATATCTGGAGAGAGAGGATACTTTGAAAATCACTTCAGGCAGATTTTTATTTTCAGGAAACATCCAAAGACTGTCTTATCCCTTTCCTGTGGAATAAGGAAATTGAATGGTGCTGAAAAATATTTTTTATGTTGCAGTTAAAAACCCAAATAATTATGCCTTTTGGTAATACAGAGAGATAATTTTTCCAGGAAATATAAATTGCTTTTGCAATTTCTCTAATTTTATAGGGCAAAAATAGTAGCCAGCTGGCAAGTGGTGAGTAACACTACCAAGGAATGGCAGTTTTTGAATATAACGTGAACAGTAACCAAGGGTTAAATATGGGGAGTATGAGTTATATACAGTGAGGTAGGAGTTATAGCTTCTTGTACATAAAGCTGACATTGCAATTGAATTAAGAGGTGAAAATGCATATTCTACACTTGAATAATATAATATTAGAGGGATGACATCTATACAGAGGTTTGTTGAGTACTGATATTATAATTCTGCAGCAGGTTAACTTTAAAGAGAAAAAGGAACCCTCATTATTGCAACAAATATTTATAGATATTTTCTAGGTATTTTAAAGGAATTAGTACGCTTAGGATGAGATGAGGAAAAAAACATACATCTACAGAGAAGTCCTGTCTATGCACAGGACTCCCTATTCACTATAACCACTAATGAAAATTCACTGCTCCAGGGATCTTCTACTTAATCTCTCTAGTGTAGAGTTTCAGTCCGAAAATGAAAAAAACCATAATGATCCTCCTGCCTATGTGGTATAGATGGTATTTCATAAGAAAAGTCTAAAGACCTTTGAAAAAGTTTATAATCCAGACTCCCCTAAATGAACTGGACAGTCCTGTCAAAAGTGATGGGGACAATAGCACTTTGATATAATTGAGTTATCTTTATTTGTTTGGTTTATTTATTTATTTATTTATATATTATGGAATGTTACTTTTACTGTGCAGTAAAAGAGAATTCCATTCTCTTTATTAATACAACAACGTTTTGTGGAAATTATTTTGTTTAGTAATTTTGTTTAATAATTGTGTTTACAAAACACAACTGCTTCCTGCAAGAGAAATGCTGTGTTTATGAACCCTCACAGAGAAAGTGTGGTCCTTTATGACTTAACTACATAGCTATCATTGTCTCAGTTCTTGTGTGTAGGGCTGCTGTTCTTCTGATTGTAGGCAGGAAAGCAGTCATAGGTACCAGCTTTTTAAATCTAAGAGATATTCTTCTACTCTACTGATTTCTGGAGTTGTTTTTCTCAGGCAAAATGAATGCATTTCAACTAGATGGGAGATATGAAAAAGCAGAAAGTATCTTCTCTGCATGCATATCCATGGGAAATCATAGCTTCTGCCTGAATAGGTAGGTGGGGACAGCAGGAGAAAATTCTGCTGAACTGAATGTGTACAACCTGACTTCAGGGAGAGGTCAGAAATAAGGATAGGAATGAAGCATGTGTTGGGTTTTTTATCAGATAGATTAAGACTGTTGAGTTTCCTCTACTTAACCTAACCTTTTGCAGTGCAACCTCATTCTGAAGTGCAGTGCATTGTTGGCTGTAAGTTCAGCTGGTAAATTCAATCCTTAGGGGTGATGAGCAACTATTTTCACAATTTGCTGCTGTCAGCCCCAGCAAGTGTGCAAGACAGCTGTAGTCTGTAAAACAAAAATTATCTTCAGTTGTAGTGGAGGGCTGATACTTAGCTCATTGATTGCCACTAATATGACAGACAAATTAGTCCATGACAAAAGTGCATAGCATTTCATTGTTCTTTCATTTGCCTGTTCAAAGGAGTCAGTTATGCTGCAGTGAGATCAATGCTGAATTCTAATGACGTCTGTATAATAAGGGGATGTTTTGATCAAGTCTGTCACATACTCTTCTTCCAGTATATTTAGTCTAATAAAAAAGGTTATTGGTCTAAA
>VZTN01012919.1:156817-195905 GCA_013400515.1 Erpornis zantholeuca
TGCTTAATTTTAAATATAAGTGAAGTTTCTGGTGCTCTTGGCATTAAGCAGAAAATTTATTAGCACTGTTTAGACTATAGTTCAGTGCTGTTCAAAGCACATATTTAGGAAACTGAAGGATATTTCTAGGATCTATAAACCTTTTATGGATAAGTGTTCACTACCTAATACAGCTTTACTGAATTTTAATACGTGTAACTGAATAACAACTAGTCTTTAAAAATTCATTAAAATGGTAAGAAACCTGAATAGTAATTGTAATTTGACGTTAGTTCTGTCCCTGTCCTTATAAAGTACTTTATTCCCTACTTCTCTGTATTATTCTCCCAAGCAGGGAGAACTTGTGCTCTCCGAGCAGCAGAAGTATTAGTTTCTGATTTGACAGACTCTCTCTGGTGTTTATTGCAAACATATCTCATTGAGGATTGAATAATTAATTCCAGCCAGGGAAATTACAGATTGATCTCTGATCTCTATTTCATATTAGTGAAGTATAACATTTTCACATAAAAAGTCAGAAGTCTTCAGGTTTTTTTCTACCATTATAAAGAATACAGCCTCTCCTCAAAAAGGCAATCACTGTAAAGAAATACAGAAATTCACCAGAGCATGCACATGGTTTGAGAAAATACTTATAGAATGGAAAAGCTGTGAACAGATTCTTCTGCATCTGTGTTTATATCAAAGTGCTGTAAATAAATGCAGGATACATTAATTCAAATATGCCACTTTGGCAGCCTGCAGCATATAGAGCACTAGTTTTAAATCAAGTTTAGCTGACGTTGCACGGAGTCAGTCACTGCAGAAAGTTGTCACAACAGGAGGGCAATTAAAGAGATTTATGGATCTGATTTCCAATCAGGTCAAATGGTAAGATAAAGAAGGGTCAACTTTACTAAACAGTTTTCCAAACACTATGCTAGAAAATGCTGAGTTAATCCCTCTGCTAGAATTGAGGATCTTGGATGTAAAATTGGAAATTCCTGTTTCAAAGGGGAGTAAAGAACCCCTCTGATGTCAGTGTGAAGAATTCATGTTCCTCCAGACTCAGAGTGCCATGACAGTGTTTTAAGAAACAAGTGCATTAAGTTTGCCTGTGTGGAAAGGCAACATATGTTAGTTCTACCTCTGCATTTTGTGGCTACTCTCATGTACCAATGCATGGAAAGGGCTGATGAGAACTGACTCATATCTATGAGATGGTTGTGAGCTACTGCAGCAGCCTGATGGGTCTGGCAGGTTAGGGCCAGCTTCTCCTATTCATTTTGCTGTCTGTGCAGATTCACTTGGGTTAGCTGCTGCAGGTTTAAATCTATCTTGAATATGTCTTCATTAAGTGGTGGTCACAGTGACTGGAATTCATCCTTGACCAGACATTGACACCTGCCTCTGAGCTAATCACTTGGCACTCCCTTGGTTATTAGTCTCCATTAAAGTCAGTGGAGAAAAATGGGCAGCTTTAGAGCAAAATTTATCTTACGTTAAAGTAGGCATTGGAGATAGGTGAGATGAATCACATGCTGTGAGTGTCTCTTTGAGTCTGTCAATTAAAGCAGCCTAGGTGTGAACATCGACCCTGAAGACTTGAAGCAGGTGAGATGAATCTTCCCTCCCAGGCTGCAGAATGAATGTGCTTAGAATGGAAGAGTGCCTCCTGGAATCTTTAAGTGAATTATTCTCTTTTTTCAAGACTAGTGAAGGACCCTGCTGTGTTTGCATTAAGGAAGTTAGTTTTCCTATATGGGCAAGGCACAAAGTTGTCTGTCAGAATGCCTAACCCACAGTGCATCAAATGCATTAACAGGAGGAATCAAGAAGGCATCACTAGAGATTGATGTTTCACTGAGGTACAGAGCAGCTGAAGTGATACTAAAACCCCTTAGACTCCTCCAATCTTGTCAACAGGCACACAGGTATGAATAGTTTTGTGTGGTCAGGTGTAGGCTGTACAGAAAGAGAAGAGAGTGGTGGTGTCAAAGAAGAGAAGATCTTTGTTAACTTCCTAACACACTGCTTTATACTTTTTTCTGAAGCATATGCTACTTTCTGCTGTTGGACAATGACCCCAGACAAACCTAGGATGAGACATCCTTTTCCTCTGATCTTCAGCAAAACTGGACATGTTGCATATTGTCTGAGGAACATTTTCCTAAAAAAAATTATGCTCTTTCTGAGCTCAACTATCTCTACTTCTGACTAGCTGAGAGAATAAGATTGCACAGATATCACACTGAAGTCTCACCTGCTTTCCTATGCCTGTGTAGGCTGAATCTCATGAAAAATATTAATTCTTCTTTGCTGTTTCTCCTGGCTGCTGAGGCATTGTCCTGTATGCATTTACACTGTGTTTGCTGCACTGTATTTACAGTGCTGCACGTATTTACACATGAAAGCACTGTTCAAATTTCAACTAGTTAATTCACATGTCAACCACACAAGAATTATCCCATTTGCAAGGGGTTCTTAGGGAGTGTGAACAATAGGTAAAGCTCAGCACAAACTTGTTCCATTTCTGACACCTTCATGAAAGATATCCAATGCAAAAATTGCAGACAGCACAATACTAGAGGAAGAAAGACTTATTTGTGTGAGAGGGGCTTCTTTTCCAGAAAGATATAATATGTATTTTTTTGAGCGTAATTATTTAAAGCAGAAGGAAACAAATTTCAGTGGAAATATTTTCAGGTAAAAATACAAAATAGAAAGGTAAATTCCAAATCTCTGCAAATGAGAAATGTATTATCCAATTTACAGCTCTTGCTGTAAAAAGATAAATTTGAGTTGATTCTTCCTAATAACCAACCACATTCTTGTTTCACCTTCTCAGGAAGCAGTTCAAGTTAAAGTTGTTACCAATGACTTCAAGTAGTAGCTTCATCAAATGGTGTATTTTGGAGATGTTATGGCCAACGTTTTCTTTCTCTGCAAAAATACATAGATAGACAAGTAAGAATCCAAGGCTTTGAATCAAGCATGGTCTGAGACTAGGGCAGTTCTTGGTGCTTAACCTTGCTTAGAGCAAAGACAACAACACATGAGAATTGTATCTTGGTGGTGAAAAATAATCCCCCAAAACATTTCTATATCGTGGTAAGTATTTCTGAGTCTTTAAGTCTGCTAGGTCGCCTTAGATTTCATGTTGCTTTAGTGTCTTGAAAAGCCTCATTTTGATAAATTTTCAACAGTCTTATCCCTGCCAAAATCTGTAAGATTTCTCCTCAGTGCAAGAGAGTGTGTTGCTTGGTGTAAAAGAAAGGGAAATCCTGGTTGCTGTGGCCGAGTGAGACATCCCAGCCATGGTGCCAAGAGTTTTCACTCCACTAACTTCATGTTCAAACCCATATGGCTGTGCTGTACTGACCCTGCACGTGGAAAACCAGGATATCTGTTTTACTATAAGTTTAATATTCTAATTTGCCTCAGAGGAGTAATGCTGCCATTACTTAAGAGAGACCTCCTTTTCCTGTCCATCTCTCTCCTATCTTTCTCCCCTCTCTGCCCTCCACACCACTGACCACTTTCAAAGCAGTCAGCCGCTGGCGGGGCCTTGTAGCATTTGTTATCACTAGAAGGGTTTCCATGCTTTTAAGATTAATCTGTCTTCAAGAATTATTTGCATAACATGTAAATATGGTTTGCTTTCAACATATTTTTTCAACATATTATTTCCTCCAGCTTTTTTTCAGCCACCTTCTTCCATCCTTTGTGGCACACTCCTTCCTCGTTTTTGTGGTTAAAAATGTAATGGAGTGAGCCAGTCTTCACCAGGTTGGGTTTGAACTGCCTACTTCAAGTAGGCCAAGCCTGAGAGAACAGTAATGAAGAAAACAGGCTGTATTTTTGTTGTTATTTTCATGAAAGAGACAGGAATATGGGGAAGAGTCTGCAAAAATCTGGTTTTCAGAATCAATAATTTTCAGAAGGACTTATACAAAACTGATAAATTCCCTTGTTATACATGAATAAAAAATGACTGGTGGTTCTCCAGAAAAAGCCACTTGCATTTGATATTTACTGGTATTAATTCAAATTGCAGTTATAAAAAGCCATGTTTGTTACATACTTTTATTACCCAGAAATGCTTTGATAATTTCTGGGGAAGGTCTGTCTGTGTTCAGAGACTTGTTATCATCCCTCTAAATTCTGGTCTACTTCTGTGTATATAACCTTATGCATTATATCTTAGAGTAGCAGAAGCAAATACCAAGCAGTAACTCTTATCAACTGAACCTTTGGTGGCCTGTATTCCTCAGCATCATTTACGCCACAAAGGCTTCCTGCAGGTGGTTTTCAAAAACCTTTAGATTGACTCTTATCCTCTTACATTCACAGCATGACATATGCCATAGGAACACAGTTCTGCAAATGTACTTCTAAAATTATTCAATTTTTTAAAATTTTTCCTCAGCTGTAAAACTGAATGCCTTCATTACCACATGGCTAGTTTTGCAAAGGCAGCAATAAAGGTTTCTTAAAAATAATCTAAAAGAGATTGCTAAATACTAAAATAAGCAACGCATTTGGTCTCTTTCATCTTGGTACTTTGACAGACAGAAGTGATTGATGTGTCTCATTGGGAAGCTAAGAAAATCACTTCCCCAATAGTTTAAAGGTGCCATTTGGTATTTTATAGTTCTTTGAGATATCGCTTTTTACATTCAGATACTTAAAAATAAGGTTAAAAGGAATAAATGGTTCAAAATAGAACCTTACTTTTTATGTCTTGATTCAGTATAATGGTTCAGGGAAACTTCAGAACTTTTCATAGGACAAGAAGGAATCAACTGTATTTTAAATATAACAAAATGTTGTTCAAAGCTTTGAAATTTCGATGATCTGCTGGGAAGGGGAATCAATGAGCAGAGGCCAACAAGGATGGGTTTAATGGTAATGAGTTTGCCCTATGGTTCTGTGTTCTTTTCCCTTTCCCATCTTCTATATAAAGACCAGCAAGTCCCCAAATAAAATCCTAATATTATACAATCCAAATCAGTGAGAAATCAGTGAGAATAACTTCAAAGAGCTCAAGTTAAAATTTCATGTTGAAATATGAATTTAAGTGTTTTTAAATATGTAAACTATATTTTTCACTATATGAAATTAATAATTTATTCTATTATTTTCTTTTCCAATACTGAAAAATGTCTTGAGTCTTGTTGACTTCATGTATTCAGCAGTGAGCAGCCCTGATTTTGTAATCCAAATCCATTCAAATCTAATTTGATTGCCTTACTGAAATAACTTAGATGGATAGATGTTTCAGATCTTTTCCTGTAGGGTCTACTGTGGGTAGTATACAGGATGGAACCAGAGGTGAAATACTGCATCCACATGAAGGATTTGCCCTAAAGGCTAACTGTTGTCAGAAGGACAAACAGAGAAAAATCCTTTTTTTTTGTGACATTCTACAAAAGGGCTAAGCGTGTACCTTCTGTGATATTACTGTGTTCTTAAGAAAGAAAAATTACATTTCTATTCCCAGCAAAATAATGTTTTGCATTTTCTGAGTACGGCTTTGAGAACCAAAGTAATTTGGTCTAATGATAGAAGATTTTAGATGCCACAGAGAAAATGCAGCACCTGATGCAATATCCAGGAAAAGAAGCTACATCTTTTGTGTGTCTGGAAGTCTGCTGTACCTTTGGAGAGAAGCTACAGAATATTTCTATAAAGAGGCAAATAAAAGAATGGAATACCACATTCAGAACTGGTATGGAGGAAATAGCTTGATAACAGAGTTTTGATCTGCAGTATTTTGCTGAGAGTCATAGCTGATGGCTGCCTATAAAAAAATGATTAAAAACATTAAAAGGTTCAAGAGGTGAACTATGAATGCAGTGTATTATCTTCCAAGGTTGTATTGCAATGTCAAAGAGGTAAAGTGTCGGAGAATCCGTTGTCAACAGGACGGGAGCACAGCCAGACGTTCCACGAGCTTTTATTTATTTATTTCAGGCATCAGCCTCATGTACACAGGAGAATGTACACGGCTCATGTCTGCTGACATCTCAAAGTTTCTTAGTGACAGAACATTCTTAAAAGCTTTTCAGCCAATAGCAAGTTTCTAAAGTTTACAGACAAGTGTCCTAACCAGTCACTAAAAAGCGCACGTACCCTTGTTCCAGACAATGCTTGCTTGTATACCTTCTATGAACAAACAATATACCCTTATTAAGCTTAAAACTTCAGTATCTTTGCTAAGCACATTTTCTGCAGCATCAAGACTTCTCTGAGCCAAGCCTAGAGACACCAGCCCTTGTTTTGGTGTCCTTGCTGTCTAGATAAATGTATCTACTTATGTGTTCCTGCTTTTTGCAGCTAAAACTAAAATCTCTGCTTTATTCCCAAAGCCTGCTTTTTCCCACAGACTCATCTGAAAGCCTTCCTGCATTTGGATTTCCCACAGTAAAGGAGTTAGGTGCCTCCTTTGAACATCAAAATTTTCCTGAGGAAAAAAATAAAATAGGAGTGAAACTTCTTGTTTGAATTTGGATGCACTGTGTGCTTTCTCAGAAAAGAAACTAGGGTTTTAGAAGTACTGGACTAGAATTTTGCCCATGTTGATATGATCAGTCATTTCTGAATGCTATCTAGTTCCAAACCAAGACATATTTTGCACTGTGGGACAGAACAAGGTTGCTAAGCACCGCCGGGAATTTATTTTATTATTGTGCACATCACAGGGTCATCTGGGTGTATCGTTTCCAAAAGAAACAGCAAAATATCAAACTCCAGATCTGTCAGAGAGATTAAATTCCCAATCTGTATTAACCTTTTTTTCATCTAAGCAGAGAGTGAATTTTAGTTAAACAAGGAGAGTCATTCAATACTGAGCATCAGATTTCTGAGTGATTTACAGTCTGAAATGGGAAAAAAAGGGCTCTCCCTCAAAATGAAACTTTGAGTCTTAGAATGAAATTTCAAAAATAACGAAGCATGCAAAATGGAGAAACCTTATTAGGTAGTGAAGCACAAAAGAGCTGCAAGGGGAACTTTGACTTGAGTCACCCTTAACATCAGTTACAGTGTGGTGCAAGGAATGCACCTCAGCATTGGCTAAAGACAGAAATACAAATATTTTAGAGATTGTTCCAAATTTCTGGCGGGATGGATCACACTGCCCCCAAGGTAAGAGCTGCTCTGTTTATTGTGCTTTCCAAATTTTGTCAGTGCAAAGAGACTTCTACCACCTTTGTTCCCTTATAAATACAAACAGTTTAGAGAAGATTGTTTGTTATTAGTTCATTAGGTTATGTGGGGTTTTTTTTCCCAGGAGAAGTGTCCTTCACATGAAGGACTATTTTTACATTTTAAATGAGGCCTTTTAGAGCTTCACTGCAGTACACATAGTACGAATCTGGCACAGGAGCACTGCAAAGTGCAGACAGATCCTGAAGTACAGACTGGAGCTGGAAGTATTTGAGCTTGCCTCTCTGTTTGCTGCAATGTGTTTCCGTGGCAACTGGATGCTATAAAAAGGTTCTCTCTAAATATATTGCATGTGCTCTTCTTATTTTATAATGTTTAACTGCTAGTTATCGATTTCTATAAAAAACAGTGTCATGATGTTTTGTTTATTCACACTTATAACTGTGGTTTTGTATTTATTTTTTTATTATTAGTGACATCAATTTTAATGGCTCATATTACCAGAGAAGATAAAAAGGTAAATGACGTGTCAGTGTGGCAAATAAAAATGTAATTCTGTCCATGGAGAAAAAAAAAGTCAAAGTGAATATGTAGATCAGTTAGTATCAGACAGAGATCGTTTTTTGTTCATACAGATCTATTTTTCATATCCAGTCCACCGTTTGCCATTAACTGTCCTCTGCGATCCTAGCTTAGCTTCTATCCAGAGACTACAACATAAATCAGTTGTGGCAGAGAGCTTCACCTTTCAGTGCTCTGTGCTGCCTGTGAGGGCCTGGATGCTCCCAGGCAGACAGCAAACAGTGGCAGTGTGAGCCACAAATGACCCATCAACCAAAGCTCAAGGAGTGCCGCTCAATTGTGCTCTTTAACTGCTAATAAAACAGCTCCACTGGTGTGCCAGGGAACTGGTGTGCTAATGAACCACCACTGCCTAGCTGACAGTAACCAACCCTGCTGTCCTCATCCATGATGCCTGCTCAACCATCAGACACCACCATGTGCTGGGGATGAAAATCATTCAACAAAAAGAAAGAAGAGCTGATTGCAGTGGGAGTCCCTCTGTGCCGTGTGTGGCAGCCAAACCCAGCACAGGCATGGGACACAGCTTCCTTTTTTCTCATGGAGGTTGTCAGTACTGTGCATGACTCAGCTAGGCTGATACACAGAGACTAGTTACAGGACCCATCACCTGACTTTCTGCTTCATATCACTGAATCTGAGATGGCAGGGACAAATTTCTTCCACAATTTGTGTGCATAGGAGAGGATGTACATGAGTCAGCAAGGCAGGCTCCACTTCTGGGTTACCCTGCAGCTGAGTAATGTAGTGGCACAGACAGGGAATGATGATACCTTTAAGATCAGCAGAGAAGACCACTCACCTGTCAGGTCAAAGACAAAAGCCATGTCCCTCTATCACCAAGAATCAAATGGCAGCAGGGAAAGAAAAGGTCCAAAGTTTCATATTCTGTGAAGGAGAAGGTAATAGTATGAAAAATTTGGACAGCACTCTCTACTGTGTCTCGGTATATTTGTTTGAAGATTTATGATCTCTTTGCCAAAAAAGGAATATATATTCAATTGAAAGAAACTTGGTGCGTATGTGTGTATGTATGTGTGTGTGTGTGTGTGTGTGTGTTTGAAAAATTCACATAGAACTGGAAAAGTAATGAGAAAAATTTTGGGGGAACTCATATGCAATATGGCTCCTAAAAAGGATGAAAAAGGAAAGGATCCTTCAATTTCATACCACACACTGTATTCCTTAATGATTGAACAAATGGTAACAAGTTTTTGGTTACGTGAAGATGATTAAAATATCCCCAAAATATTTCCATGATTTTCTTCAGCTTTGAGTAAGGCCTAAATGTTTAGAGAATAGGGGAAAACCTTAAGTATCACCTATTATTCCCTATTCCATTTGTTTAGGTCCCTTGCCATTCATTTTCTTCAGGAGCATAATATTGTAATGTAGGAAAGATGATAAATCATCTATTACAAATAATTAATAATAGAAGTTACATTAATATTGTGTGAATTATCTCCAGACTCATAAATTAAACTGTTTTCATTGAACTATTGGACAAATGAAAAGGGACAACGCTTCTGAGCAAAAATAGCTTTAAGATACAGACTGGCTTGCATATGATTTAAGAAAAATTGCTTCACAAAATTTTTCACATACTTCAATTGGGCTTGAAATTTGTAGGAGAAATTATATTTGACCAAGATGTTGGACATACACAGTGGTGTTTCTCAGGGTTTTGGTATTGGAACCAGCACTATTTAACATCTTTGTCAATGGCATGGACATGGCATTGGATGCATCTTCAGAAAGTTTGCCTACGACACCAAACTGGGTGGTGTGGTTGACATAACTAGAGCAAAGTGATGCCATCCAGAGGGACCTAAACAGGCTTGAGAGGTGGGACTGTGCAAACCTCATGAAGTTCAACAAGGCCTAGTGCAAGGTCCAGTACAAAGGTACGAGTAAACACAAGCGCGGTACAGACTGGGTGGAGAATGGATTGAGAACAGCCCTGAGGAGAAGGACTTTGCACTGTTGGTGGCTGAGAATCTTGACATGACCCAGCAATGTGCTCTCACAGCTCAGAAACACAACCATGTCCTGGGCTGCATCAAAAGAAACAGAGAGTCAGCAGAGCAAGGCAGGTGACTCTGCCCCTATACTTGGCTCTGGTAAGGCTCTGTCTGGACTCCAGCTCTGGGATCTCCAAAATTGAAAGGTCCTGGACCTGCTGGACAGTGTCCAGTGGAGGACACAAAGCTGAATCAGAGGGATGTAGCACATGTCTTTTGAGGACAGAGTTGGTGTTTTTCAGCCTGGAGAAGAGAAGGCTCCAGGGAGGTTTTATAGCAGCCTTCCAGTGCCTAAAGGGGGCTGACAAGAATGTTGCAGAGAGGCTACTTACAAGACCATGTAGTGCTAGGACAGGAAAGAATGGCTTCACACTCAGAGAGAACAGTTTTAGATAAGATATTAGGAAGAAATTTTTATTATGGAGGTGGAGACATACCGGAAGAGGTTGCTCAGAGCAGTTGGGGATGCCCCATCCCTGGAAGTGTTCAAGTTTATGTCGGAAGGGGCTTTGATCAGCATGGTCATGTGAAAAGTGTCCCTGCCCATTGCAAGGGTTTGAAACGAGGTGGTCTTTAAGGTCCAACTCAAACCATTCTGATTCTACGATTCATTCCGATTTGGACATGCTGATTGCATGAATTCACTTAGCAGTTAAAATGCCAGAAAACTACTATTCTTTGTGTTGCAAGGATTTTTCAGGAACAATGTTTGCCTTTTTCTGGGGCCTCTTGTGGCTCTATCCCATGCCTGAAGCACAATACTTTTCTAGTAGATTGCTGTGGAAATGAGCTTTGCTTCTAGTAACCAATGACAATGCTCAAACATGCAATTCTCAGTATGTCACTGAATCAAGTCTATCTCTTCAGCAGCTGTCATGTGTAGTGAAATGTTTAGCTTTTTGTCATTGTGCGACAGGGATCTGTCAGACATCTCACTTCATTCAGCCATGGCAGTCTATTCACTCACATATTCACTCACAATCGCTACAGAAATGCAGATTGTGTTGTGAAATCTGCATTTCAGATTACTTTATCATATGATTACTTTATCATAAGACCCAGTAATATACTTCAGAACATGATTCAGTAGAACCCACACCAAGTGATTAATATGGGCTTAAAGCTAGCCAGTGAAATGCTTAGATAATCAATCACTCCCAGAAAAATTGTTTTCTGATTACCTATTTCAGTCAGGTGAAGCAATTCAGTTTTTAAACCTATTTCTGAAATATTTCCTACCAAAGTTAAAAGCTTTGCCATCCAAGCTTAAGTCATGCACTTTGAATATCCACTAATGTAAATTGTTTCACTCCACACTATCAGGTAAAATCTAAAAAAAGTATTCCTTATAAAAGTCTCAGTGGACATGAATGAGATGAGAGTCAGTGTCCACTAGCAGAAATAAAATCTTGCAGAAAACTGACTTCAATAAAATAATCAGAAAGGTAAATAGTGTCTTCAAATGTCCATCCAAATATTTTTAACCATCATAACATAACATTATTCTTTTTTTTTCATTTAAAGGATAATATTATGTAAACCTAAAATTACATTATTGGAAAAAAAGTACGTGAATGAATGCCCTGAAACAAATGACAGCACAGGTCAATGATAGGGATAATAGATCTGAATGCTTAGGGTAAGCCCTGCTCCAACAAAGGGAGGTAGGATGGGTATTGTACACAGTCTTGTTCTATGTCCTACAGATCTTGGAAGAAAATAAACATGAGATGAGCCTCTACTCATTCCTTCTGTTCTATTAGCGTGCTTGACTTCCTAATATAAAATTTACTTACTGTCCCAGAGTCCTAAAAGCCTTCGAGACTGCTTTCAAGTGAAGAAGAGCTAGTGGAGAATGTCTCAGGGATAAAGTGGGGCCCTGCCCACAGAAGCTCGTAGCCTCTCTGAAGCTGGGACAGGCTATAGCCTAGCATCACCCCAGACTCTCCTCATGTATGAAGAAGAAAATATTGCAGCCCCACAGCAACTCTGGGTAACAGGAGGAAACTTGTCAGCTGGGGTGACCCCCTCAAGTCCTCCACTGCTTGATTAACAAAAATTGGGCAAAGCAGAAGACTTGGCCTTTTGAGGGTGCCACTAGTTTTGGAGTCAGTGCCATTCACCCAACCAACATCTAACAAAAACTTATTGCTACTTTGCAAGCCTCTGAAATAAGTAGTCTAGGGGCAGTACTACCAAATTAGCAGAAAAAGACAGATTAAAGTGATTTTTTACTGTATGTGGCTTGTATTACATGTGTTTCACTGTCAAAAAAAAAAAGCAATTTATCCTATTTTATGTTAATCAGAGCAAAATAAGACAGTCACTTTCTTCAGTTTAATGTTTCTAGATCAGATACAACTAATAGTGAATTTTTATTAGATATTGATTGACTATCTAAGATTTCAGTTCTCACATCCCTGGAGTAAATTTTCAACAGATACTGATTGACCAAGGCTCAAGACTACATCACTAGAGTAAATTCCATACCACTATAATATTTACTTCCACAACGTTACTGTAAGATGAAAGACATTGAGCAAGGAATAGAAATCTAAATAGGAACTTGGCATTTTTTAATGAAGTGTGTGCAACAATAATATGCTGTGGGGAGGTGACACCAGGTCCTGCACTGTGTCAAAGGGCATGAGCCAGTCTCTTCCAGCTGACCGTAGGGACTCAAATAACATGTTGATAGGTGGCTGTGAATCCTCTCAGCTTTAGTAGCCCAAAGTGTAAGCTTCAAACATGAGTAAATGAAAGAGAGGGAGTGCAATGCTGTTCCTGATTGATTTGTGCTACCTGAAGACAAGGAGGATGAACTGCCCTTGGATGTTCTTCTCTTTCTCCTTGGCTACATAAGGAGTATTAAATTACAAATGTAGAACACCTAGCAGATTTTTAGGTGTCCAGCTGCACTGCTGTGCAATCAGGATCATAACAATCATTCTGGGAGGCCTCTTTCAAATTTAATCTCTCCTGGGCTAAAGTTGGAACTGGTTTAGTTAATTTTTAAATATCATTATAATTTAGTGGCAAACACCATGCCTTTGTAAGCAAAGATTGACAACATAATGTTTGTGCCTTTTCATTTAAATCATTGCCAAAACTTCAAAAAAGTTAATGAAATAATAACTCAGCAAGATTTGTTGTAATTCACCTGCTATAGAAGTAGCATGTGCGTTGTGACAGCTCCATTAAAAAGTGTCAAATTGAGTCATTATGGTAATTATTACCATAAGCTACTCACCCCTCAGTTTAAGGGCATGTTTAAGGTTATTTAGGTCAAGATAATAAAACACAGAAGTTTAATTTTGATGAAACTTTGGCTACATTAGTTAAGATATTTTTAAAGCACTAAAATTAAAACAGTTATGTTGAAGTGGAAAATGGGCATTTTCTGTCTCAGCTTTCCAAGATCCAGTTTAGATGTATTCATTCAATTATTTGTCTTGCTTGGTAACAGATCATTTGGAGTGGTTTTATCACTGCAAAAGTAATTCTTTGACATTCTTATTTTAAAAATCCCAATAATTAAAAGTGGCCCTCAATGATCACACAGCATTGGTGACACTAGTCTTTCGACAATCACCACCAAGTGGTTTTCTCCATCAATTTGTTCATATCAGTCATTCTTCAGGGAGTCTGTGGGGTTACATAAGTTAAAATTTATCCAAAGTAAAATCAGAGCCTGCTTAAATGTCCAATGATCCTTTATACCCCTCTCTTATTGGAGAAACAAATCCAAAGATAAGTGCTCTCAAGAAGTGTTGTGTCTGGTACAGAACCAAGGCATGACCAGCTCAGCCGTCAGCTAAAGCTTCAATTTGGGTCCCAGAAAAACCTTGGAATTTATTGTTTCAGCACACAGACCTCTTTGGACCATGGGAAACTCTAGGAAATCTGCTCCAGAAAGACAGGAGGTTCAGACCCAGAAGTAACAAAACTTTAAATAACAAAGGCATAGGAGAGCCTTTGCACAAACTGGGACTTGAGTCAGGAAAATAAGAGACCAAGAGAGCCCTGCCAAGGCAAAAGCAGGAAGGAAGAGGTGGATAGGGACCACTTGCTCTCTGGCAGGATGGGAATGATGAGGCTTCAGGTGAGCTAACAGTGATCAAGTCCCTTGTGGGATTACTAATGTGAATTATTTCTAAATGAACATCAATATGTGCCTTTATAGTTGCTTTTATGTTCTTTATCCTAACTTCTCCTACCAAGGTTTGCCAACAAATCCAGGCAGAATTAGAATCTGTCCTTATTGGTGTTGGTATTTCCGCCACAAAGATCATGGGAGAGGGAGTGGGTTTGTGCTAGTGATTCACACAATAGAATTTCTGCTGGAGAGCAAAATTGAAAAGAAAAACATTAGAATCACAGCATTTTGATAAATTTTGTGATGACATTCAAACTTCTGTATTGAATTTATTTCTATTCCCCTTTTTATCTGAAAAGAAATAGAATATTTATAATATCTTGGTTATGATTTTATTATGTACATGTATATTTACAGTGTAAGCAGGACTTGATGCTTAGTATGCATGATGTCTGAATTTGAATGTATCCTGTGTCTCTGAGTTTGCAGCTCCAGTTCAGGCAGGGACAAGAATCATTTATTGGGGTAAAAGTGGTATATATCAAGATTTTCTCCAGTTTTGCAGGCTCCAGTTTGATCCTGGAAGTACCTTGAGATAAACTTCTGATTTGTAAGGCATGTTTAACCACCTCTGCAATATGTCTTGTGCTGAGGTGAGGAGCCTGTGGGAATTCAGTTCTGTTCTCTTCACTCTCTGAAATTTTACAGCTCAGAATAAAATGAACTTCTGTCTAACATCACAGTTTTCAAACTGCCTCATGCCAGAGGCTCTAAAAAAGTTCAATCCCCCATCTTTCTTTTTCAGCCTTACAAGAACAGTAAGTGCAAATCAACATTAGCACAACACACATTTTCAAACATTTACAACTTTTTTTTAACTAAATCTGCTGCATTCAATTAATGCAAGTTTTAGGGTAGTTGCTTCTTCTCCTAAAGCAAGAGGGAGGGCAAGCCTTGCTGTATTATGGAGTGTTTGCATTGTCAAGGTGGTTATGGAAAAGTTCTGAGTGTCATCAAAAAAGTCAGAAATTATGCTCTGGTTTTTGCTGTTTGTTCTGGGTTTTTTTTCCTGAAAAAGAAAAGCAAAAAACCCAAAACACAGCGATAAACAAAACCCCAATCAAACAAAAAAACAGCTACCAAAAGCAAACAAACCCCAAAGCAAACCCAAAAAACCAAAGCCAAAACCTTGAGGACTGCTGGTTGTACTCTGTAGTTTGCATTAAGAGCATTGATTTTTATTCTAATTTTTATCTTTATTCTTATCAATACCAGGTGTGTTTCTGTGCATTCAAATTACAAGTAAGCATGTCAGGAGTTTTATATGCTTCCAAAGAATGTCTCCGCCTGCTGTTAGCAGATCCGTGACTTCAGCAGAATGCTTTCTTTCTCCTTTCAGAGCACTCCTCTTTTCCCCTTGTTCCTGACTGGAGCAGAGGCATGCCCAGCGCCGCGGGCGCCCGGCTGCTGTGCGGGATCCCGGGACACAACCACGGCACTGCCGCAGCAGCGATAACAAGGTGCCACCTTCTGATTGCTTCAAGATGTGCACCTCACGCGGAGAGGTTCTGGAATCCCCTGAACGCATGAACTACCGGGCAAATGATGCTGATTGCTCATCTGGGAAAATTCATGGGACCTGCAGTGATGGAGTTATCTAGATTTGGATAGAAATCTGGATAGAGATAGAAAACTTCCTTTCTACAGATGCAAGGCTGTTCAAAACTAACAAACTGACACCATTTTTAGTTATTCTTAAAAGTTTGCTGAGTCGGATCCTCAATTTTCAGGAATAGTTCCAAAATTTTGTATGAATTGATAGCTTGTTATTTTTTGTTGTTTTATTCTAAGTTTCCTTTTTTTGGTTTGTTTTCCACTATAAATTCACTGAGCAACGATGGCCAGTAAATGTGTAGTAATGTTATTTTTGAAATGTGCTAAGATTTTTCTTCTGTGTGGTAAGGACAAAGCTGAAGGAGGGATTCTTGCTGGACATCCTCTCTTTTTCTCAAGCAGAAGTCATTATACCTTGTTGTCCCTGAAGGTAAGGTCATTTCATGGAAATCCAGCTTCTACATGAAGCTTCTGTTGGATAAATTATTAGCAGGACGAAAAATATGGCATCAGAGTCCATAGGTGTGGGTAAGCCTCTAACATAAGTCATGCTTAATGGCTTTTGGTTTTGGAGAAAATTATACGGTGTTTTTGAGGTATTTACATGTGTTAGTATTTGCCAAATTTTCAGATACATGGTGGTGCTTACCTGAAAGTGACAATATTACAAGGCAAATATGATGCCAAATATAAATATTCTGAATTAAAATTAAGAGTCAGCTACAAACACACCACACATGTCTAAATACACCCAGTATTTTGAGTTTATTTTTGAAAGCAGCAGTGTCCATTCCTCCTTGTTTTCAAAGGCTGTCATTAAAATAACCTTGAGAGGAAATTATTGTTTTCTATCATTCTACTGCTCTGAAAGAAGGTGGTTGCAGCTATATACATCTCTTGATGGCTATTCCCCTATGGTGCCTCTAGCAAGCGGCACCAAGCCGTGTGGTTGGGGTGGATTTTGAGCAACAAAACAGCTGTTCTCCCTTGCCATTTCCTGAGTTTCTTGTCTTCTTGGCTCTCTGGTTTCTGATTTGCGGTTGGGTGCTCTTGGCCATGTAAGGATTTAAGGGTATGTGGTTCATAAGGGCCGGTCAACCTTGATAACATCCTCTGCCTTGGGTTACTGTTACCAAATATCTACAGAATCGGATCTGTTCTTCTTTTTTTTCCTCAAGGGTATAGCTTGTGGTATATGTGTGCATTTCACTCTTTATTTGAATTGATAGGCTCTTCTATAGAGTGCAGTGCCATGGGCTAAGGTCTGTCCAAAGTGACATTTCTCTGTTTTTCAGAGAACCTTCAGACTCCACAGAGTTCACAGACAACCTCTCCACTTATAGGCCTCTGCCTTGTTGTCTGGTCTGTAAACAGACTGCTCTTTGAGAAGACCAAAAACCCCAGCAAACAGACATGCTCTACCCGGTGGCTATGACAGCTACTGATACAGTGAAAAAAAAAATACAGAAGTGTCTTACTCTACTCTTGTAAGAACATGCAGCCCTCACAATGGAAAACTATGTGCCCCTCGGACCTGTGTTCATCCCAAAGACATCATCTGTGGAATTCCTAATCTTTAATTTAATCAGTTAGCTCCCAAGTTCTTCCAGGTAAAATAATATTGTGAAGATATTGTTTCTAAAAGCGAGTAGTGCATAACACCATTTAGTGTCTTCTAACAGCATTTTGTCATTCTGTGCTTGCAGACAAATTCTCTCCTAGTTGCAGGTATAGCAATCCATTACAGTTGTATACAGAAATAGACAAATCCTTGTCAGTCTAGGTTTCTGGGGAAGCTTGGGTGCCCTAGGAATGCAAAGGACCTACTAGGAATTTCTCTATGGCATACCAGAGCATTTATTGGTTAAGGTTTTCTGTAAAAACAGAAATTTCTCAGCCACTAAAAAAGGAAATAATTTTCCTTTTGGAAAACCTTTCTTTGATAGTAAGTCTGGTTTGTGTTTCAATAGCATCAGTGTGTACACTTCTGGGTCCTCCAGTTCAAGAGAGCAGCTGGACAGATTCCAACAAAGGGCCATAAAAATGATTAAGGGACTGAAGCATCTCTTCCACCGGGAAAAGATGAGAGAGTTGTGATGGACTATTCAGCCTGGACAGAAGGCTCAGGGGCATCTTATCAATGTGTGCAAATACCTGAAGGGAGGGTGCAAAAAGGATGGAGCCAGGCTCTTTTCAGTGCTGTCCAGTGACAGGACAAGACACAGCTTGCACAAACTAAAACACAGAAGGTTTCCTGTGAACACTGAGAAACCTTTTTTACTGTAATGGTGACATAGCATTGGCACAGGTTTCCCAGAGATTGTGGAGTCTGTCTCCATCTGGAGATGGTCCTGAGCAATAGACTCTTGGTGGCCAAGCTTGAGCAGTGCTGTTAAGCAGATGCCCTCTAAAGGTTTCTTCTAACCTCAGTCATTCTGTGATTAATGAGACAATGTCTTACATTTCTAAACATATACTGTAAATCTTTTTTTTTGCATAGCTTGTTACTGTCATCACTCCACCTTTGTAGCTTGCCTGCACCAAAAGAGCGATCAAAATCAACTTTAAAGGTGTGAAAGGAGAATTTATTCAGATAGAATATTTCATTCAATTATGAAAAGAAACATCATTATAGATTGCAAAATCCTTCTCTTTCCAAAAAAAAAAAAAAAGTGCTCTATCATCAATTTATATAAGTTCTGCTTTTGTGAGATTGCCTAAATGATTGGTGCCTGGTTTCAATGACCACATTGATGGACCTGACTTGTGCCCATATGAGCACAGCCATCTTTGAAACAGTGTTAAATCAATTAAAAGAAACAGGTGGGCTTTACTTGTGAAAACAAGGTATGTTCTGATGTTCCCACATTTTCAAGTATCAATTTTTTAATGTACTCTGAAAAGGAAAAACAAAGTCATGACCTCCAGAAACTGTTCTATTATTTAGGCTAAGTCTGAAAATTACAAAGTTCCAGGTGTGGAAGAGAATTAAGCATCCTTTAGCAAATATTGACATTTACCGTCTACCTTTGCACATCAGTTATTTTAGACCTAGCCCATGTATTCTGATTATGTCCTGCTCCTCTTTTTTGCACACCTTTTAAATACTCAGTCCTGTCCCAAGAGCTTGCTCATAGTTTTCTGCTGCGTATCAAGGCAATATTAAAGCCTTTCTGAGTAAACCTGGCTCCACTTTCTTCTTTATTGCAAGCAAATCAATCTCAACAATTCCTGTTCCTGGGGGTTCTTCGCATGTTTTTTTTTAAGGAGGCCGAAGTAGTGAGGAATACTTGAGCCTTCATGTAAAGTAATAGCTAAGAGACTACAACTAATGTTTACAACTTATTTTTGATTAAGTTTAACAACAAAGTATGAAAGCCATTCAGTATCCACATGATAATAGAATTACTTCATCTTCTAGAGATATAATTATTATCTGAGCACCTCCTTCCCTATACAGTCTGGTACGTCAGCGATAGACTAAACACACATATGTGTTGCCAGTTGCTCTCCTGTTTGAGGGAAAGCCACTCAGTTACCCAAATAGTCTTTCCCTTCAGAGCTTATTTTCTGCATTTGCTGCAAAAACTTGGCTAAATTGCCTTTCAGTTACACCTAAAATATTAATTTCTTTTTCATGCAACTGGGCTTTGTATCTCTGTGCTAAATTTTGGGAAACTAAAAGTCAAAGCAGGAGTCTTTGTCAAGTACTTTTTAAGATACATTGTTAATAAATACATTTAAAAGAAAGAGACCTTTGTTAGCTGCATGTGATATTCTTAGCTAGATTAATTGTCTCTGGGCCATTTGAAAGGCATCCTTTGGAAAACGATCGAAAGAACATTTGGAAAAGCAATGGACCATTTCTGTAAATTTTTTCAGTTATTCAGAAACTGACTTGAATGACACATGCATTTATGTGAAACCTCAAAAAATTCATGAGAAGAACAGAGCAAAACAAAGATGTTAATTTTGAAAATTGAAAAAGTCAGTTTGTATATACAGACAAGTTCCACTAAAACATTGATACTTTAAACAGCAATGTGAGCTTTAAAGAAATGTTACATTTTTTCTAGCTTTCTACATTAAAAACCCTAAGTATTGTGTAGATGATTTTTATTAGAATCTGAGAATCACTATTTTGCCTTTTATTAATAAGAAAAAAACTCTAGTTTTTCATACTGACAAATTTACTACACAAATAGTAAATGAATGTTAGTCTCTGATCTAAGTCACTCAGCATATCAACTGTTCCTGGAGTAGACTATAATAATTTCTAAAAAGTAATCATTAAATCAGCCTTTAACAGAAATATAATTTCATTTTTGGGGTTTCGCTGTGAATCTTAATTCATTTGTAAAGGCATCTGCTTTCGACAATACACATATTTGGTGCTTAGCAAACCATGAATATTAAAGACAGTGTTGAAAATCCATGTCAGGTCATATATGGTTTCTGCCCGGGATTTTGAATATCAAGAGGTCCATTTTACATTTGTATCCCTGCAGAATGAGCCTGGAATATAAGGACCATGTCTGAAATGGTTAGAAGCTGCACAAGCAGGGGAAAGTGGGATAATTTTTATTTCAGCATCATTACAAATCCATTTAGATAAGTCAGTTTCTTCCATTTATCAATCCTTTACTATGACTTGTAGTAGAAATTGATCCAGATGAACTTTATTTCATTATAAACTTGGACTTTCATTCATATATACATAATCTCTTCCTTTGCTACTTATTGTTGGGGCAGATATTTGATATTTCATTGGGTTACCTTACTGTTACAGAGCAGTTCCTAATTTTTTTCTTTTAAGACTCTCATGCACTGACTGTTGATAAGCCCATGTCTTTGAAAGGTTTGCCTTCCTGCTGGTTTAAGAAGACACCTCTTGCCCTCCTTGTTGCATAGGGATACCTGGCTGCTTTGTGATGTCACTGTGACACAAGCTGACTCAAGTCAAATGAAACAGAAGCACTTACAGTTGGGTAACATTCTGTCTGAGATCTGTAATCCCTATAAATTTGTTTCCTCTGCTGCTGGCAGCCAAGTGAGGTTACCTGAAATCGCCATCCTGTCTGGATTCACTCAAAACCCACAAATTTCATTCACTCACTCTATGAGACATAAAAGAACCTCAGACAAGTAGTGAGAATACTTTCCCCTGAATCTGCTATCCTAGAAAAATATATTCTCAGTCCTTAGCTCTGTGTTTGCACTAAATTTGCTGTGGATTGCATGGGACACCATACAGATGAGATAAAAACCTGAGTTAATTCTATGACTCTTTTTGCTGGTTTTCTCAGGACCACCTGCACTGAAACTAGGCAGCAGCTGTTGGATTTGCTTCCAAGCCTTGTTTTCAGGTTCCAAACCCATGAGTGGGCTCCAGGTGGCAGCATGGACACCGTTTCCAGAGAAGGCAGAAACGTTTGGCAGGGAGAGGTTTGGTTTCAAATTATTTAGTCTTTCCTGTTCCCAGAATGAACTTGAGATGAAAACACAGCCTGAACTTTAAATGTTAATAATTTTTAGAGTTTCCTTCATTAGAATTATTCTTAGAAGAATTCTGTGACAACTTTCATTTCTCAAAAGCGTGTTTTCTCAGTGTAAATCTGTAGATACTAAACCTCAAGATAAAGTTATTGTGAAAAGTTTCCATGTAAGACAGAAAATGAATAGGTTTAAAGCAATTAAAAAAACCAAAACCAAAACNCCAGAAAGTTCTAATCATTTTCCTGCTAAATATAGGAGTCCTGCTCAGTGCAGAAACACAAGATTGGTAGAGAATGCCTGGGTCCTAAAATCCTTCATCTGCAGTTTCAGGTACATATGTCCTTAAGGCAGCTCAGACTGTTGAGTCACGAAGAACAAAGAGCCCTGGACATTATTAGTGGGGATACAACAATCCCAGCTTCAGGCATAGAACAAAGGTCTGAATCATGTTCAGATTGATGGGGATTAGGAAAGACAACGACCAGAGGAAAACACAGCAAGGAAGTAATATAAAGTTTACATGCATCTAAGATAATGTAAAACTGCTGCTAATGGCTGCTCATTGCATACAAAAGACACTTGCAAGGTTACAGCCTTTAACAATGTTTTCAACACACTGAGAAAGGAACTCTGCATTTCAAATTCGTGTGTATATTGATTTGAACCCTACATAGTCTCCTTCCTGAGCATAATTCACGAACTCTGCAGGAATCTGCTCCTCCCTGAGGCAGAGTTTGCTCTAAATACCTCCTCACATCTCCTTGCTATTACCACAAGCTAGCTCAGAGACAGAAATGCACGTTTTCCCAAGCATGCCTGTTCTTTCTTTTTATATGGATATAAAATCTAGATGATAGATTAATTATTGAAAAGCAATGTCACCTCTTTCTTGTCTCTGTTAGCATTAGAAGAGACACATTTCATACAATTTTACACACACAAAGTAAAACCTGTTACATGAAAATTCAAGAAAGCCTTCATGTACACTTAGAAGAGGAAAACAACCTAGTTCTCTTTTCAGTTACAGAAAGAACTAAGCAGGAGAAGAGTGTCTGCTGAGAGGAAATTTTACACACTAGACAACAGAAAAAAAAATACAGTCTTTCCTTGGTAAAGTCTTTAAAATCAGTATAAAAAAATGAAGAGATTAAATTAATAATACTGACTTTCCTATTAACAACCCAATTCCTAGTTCCTAGTTTCAGTTGTTATGATGCCACAGAATATATTTTTCTACAAAATAAATAATATAGAGAGGAAACCCTTACAATTTCAGTTTGGGTTGTTTTTTTTTCCAGGGCAAATTGTATTAAGTCAGCCTTCATGGGAGTTGAAAATATGAAAGCTAGACAGAACTAGTTTGAGGTTTTTTTTCACAAAGATGCAATTTGCAGTCAAGTAGCCCTTGAATCACGTTCACTAAATGAATCCATGCTCTATTCATTCATTAAACAAATTAATGTGCTCTGTTTCACATACTGGAGCTTTTCCTGTTTCTATTTGGGGTAGTCCATTCTGAGGACTGTTCTCTGACCAACCCATGCATCATTATGGGCTTTTTTCGTCTTCCATCGCCCAGAAGTTCTATCTGGATTTCTTCTGACTCTTGCAAATCTTTCCCCACAGAGAAATTTCTGTCTTAGTTACTCTCCCTTGGGATTAGTACTCAAATAAGGCCCAGGAAATAGACTCCAATGATTTGCTTTATCATCCCTCTTGGTGATTTCAAAACTGTTTTTGACTTCACTAAGGAGATTTCCTGAACCAGAGCTGAAATACTAAGCTTTATATCTTAATTCTGAAACCCTTCATTAACTAACTTCATGGATGTGCAGATGAAATAATTTTTCTTGCAAGCAGAGCAGAAAAAATAATAAGAATTTGCTTTCCTGTGCATGCATTCCTCCAGAGCCTCTCTATGCTCAATTTCAACAAAGAATCCCCAAAATCAAACCTTACTTTTGAAAATAGGTTTCTTGCTATTTCTCTCACTTGGGTTTCAAACATATTGAATAGATGCTATATTCTTGCAGCAGTTTTGGTGTAGATTCTAATCAAATCCCATACATAATTTGAGTGAAACACATGAGTTGAGGGCTTTTTGAAATGCTGTGATGACAACTGGGCAGAATGAAGGACAAAAATCAATGAAACGGAAATATTCAGTTCCATTAAAGACATGACATAAATACAGCCTAATTTCCTGCATTTCTGCTAAACTAGTCATCTGCCATACCCACGTCAGTAATTTTGCATGGGTTACAAGCATAGATTTCAGATTATTATCAGCAAGGCACTGTTTCTCTTTTTGGATTGCAATGAAGTCAGAGACAACAAAGAAAAAAAATATATTTTAAAACTTTAAGATTGTCTGTCTTTGCACTCCAGAGCCTTGGGGAGCTGATTATTTTCCTGTTTCCTGTGTTTCAGCAAAGGCACTGCTAGTAGTGGCTTAGGACTGAGGATTGTTCTACCAGTTGAAGGACTCTTCTAATGAGCATGCCTGAGTTTGCACCTCGTGCTGTCACTGCCCCCATGTCCTTGCTCTCCTACAGCCAGGGCACCAGCAAACCCCTGCTGCACTCACTCAAAACATACCAAGCAGCTGGTGATAAGGTGACAACTAAAATGACAGAAAATGATTGAGAGAATGGGTAAGACAGCATTCATTTTTAGTAAAGGAAGATAAGGTATTGGGGTTGGATTTGGATGGAGATAATTAAAGAGGTGTTAAAAATACTACTCATATTTGTGTCATTTTGAAGTAGTAATTTCCCAGACATCTAGATTGGCTTGCACGAAAGGACTGTAAGTCATTCTGGTTTGCGACAGCAGGGCATCAGTGACTGTTGGGAGCAAACAGTTAAAAGCAGATCTGTTGAGGAGGAAATTTTCACTCAAAGCAACCTTGCAACTGGGAATGGTAAGAATGCAGGTGCGGGGAAAGTCCCTTTCTTATGCCTAGAATGGTTCATCCTCTGCCTGTTTTGAGAAGCAGAATTCCTGTGTAGAGATAACACACTTCACAGACATGCTTGAGCCTCCAGCTGGGAGAGAGAGATCATAAAAGCACAGCCTTGTGATAAACTATATGCACCTGAAGCCCTTTGGTACATTGGGACAGCAACCCTTCCACCCTCCACTGTCACTAGGATGAGCTAAGCACGAGGGAGCCTGTGTCCCTGTGTGTCTCTGTGGCCCAGTGCTGTTAGTGAAGTAATGAAATAACTCTACTCTTTGCATCTCTGGTTTGGTGGATGCCTTGGTTGTGTCAATTCACACAGTGACCTGTTATGATGTATGAGCTTTGTCTTCCTAAGGGGATCAAAAGTGAAGTCAGACTAATTTCTTTCTGTTGTAAAGACAGATTATGTGGATATATCTGCCATGCTGTAATTTGTATCCCACAAACGGCCAACTACTCTGAAATTTCTAAAGGGAGTGCTTGAATATTGCATGGTCATTGACCAGAAGAAAAATGAGTTAACTTTTTCAAAAGCTAAATGTCTGTGAGTTACTGCCTTGATACATAGACATGACTGTCCTGGGGAAAAATAACTGGGGGCCTGCTCTTGGTCTGAGCCAAACATCAGGGAAAATACATTTTCTTACATCTCATATTCAAGCCCATGTTTTACAGCCACAGTCAGAGTGCTGGCAGTTCCCTGGGGCTGGGGGCTATGGGGGCTCAGGCCTGAGGCTGCTGGGGCAGGACCTCTACCTCCAGGGCAAGTCCCAGGATGTAAAGTCCTGCACCAGCCACCCCAAACCAGGCAGCTGTGCAGGTGGCTTCTGCAGGTAAACTGTTGAAACTTGCCTTCCAGAAAAAGTTTAAATACATTGATTTGCAGCAAGTCTTCATGTCAGTCCCTGTGCCAGAAGAAAGTTCAGTGTCCCTTCCTTTTTGGTGTTTCTATTAATTTGTGGAATGTGTTTAAATTTCATTTGAGTTTTTCTACCTGTAGTTCTAGCCTGTATTTTTTTCATCAAGTCTCCAGAAGAAAAACTTTTTCAACATGGAAAGAGTATATCCAAAATACTGTTTTCAAGTGTTATGCCAGTTGAAAGAACAAGGAGAAGCCAGGCAGTTGTTCTTTTTGTGTTAGGTACAGATAATATGTTTTTGTCTTCACCTTTTTTTCCTGGATTCATTAATATTATTCATAGAATGGTTTGGGTTGGAAGGAACCTTAAAGATCATGTGATCCCAACCCACTTACCCTGGGCAGGGACACCTTTCACTAGACCAGGTTGCTCAGAGCCTCATCCAAGCTGGCCTTGACCACTGACAGGGATGGGGCATTCACAACAGCTCTGGGCAACCTTTTCCAGTGTTTCACCCCCTCCCAGTAAAGAATTTCTTCGTAGCTTCTCATCCAAACCTAATCTCAGTTTCAAACCATTCCACCTTGTCCTATTACATGCTCTTGTAAATAGGCTCTCTCCAGCTTTCTTGTAGGGCCCCTTCAGGTACTGGAAGGCCACAATTAGGTCAACCCCAAGCCTTCTGTATTCTAGGTTGAACAATCCCAATTCTCTCAGCTTTTCCTCATAGAAGAGATGCTCCATCCCTCCAACCATCTTAGTGGCCCTCCTCTGGACTCACTCTAATATGTTGATGTCCTTCCTGTGCTGGGGTCCTGAGAGCTGGATGCAGGACTCCAGGTGGGGGTCTCACCAGAGCAGAGGGGCAGAATCCCCTCCCTGTCCCTGCTGGCCACACTGCTTTGTATGCAGCCCAGGATACAATTTGCTTTCTGGGCTATGAGTGCACACTGCCAACTCGTGTCCAACCTCTCATGCTCCATCACCCCCAGTCTTGGCAGGGCTACTCTGGATTTGTTCATCCCCCAGCCTGTGTTGATACCAAGGATTGCCTGGATCCAGGTGCAGCAACTTGCACTCCATGTTGTTCAACCTCATGAGATTCCCATGAACTCACTTCTTGAGCTTGTCCAAGTCCCTCTGTATCAGATCCTGTCCTTCCGGTGTGTGAACAGGAGCATTCAGCTGGGTGTCATCTGCAAATTTGATGAGGGTGCATTCTATTCCTTCATCTATGTCATTAATCGAGATATTAAAAAAAAATGGTTCTAAATACAGACCCCTGAGGGATACCAGGTGTTACTGATGTCCATCAAGACTTTGAGCCATTGGCTATTATGTAACCATTCAAACAATTCCTTATCCACTGAAGATCCATCAAATCCATATCTCTTCAGTTTAGAGATGTATGTTGGGGGGGATTGTGTCAAAGTTGTCACAGAAGTCCATAAATGACATCTGTAGCCCTTCTCCTGCCCACAGATGTAGTCACTTCTTGCGATTTGGTTTAAATCCAGAAGATCAAAGAACACTAAGTCTCTGGGCATAAACTGGAAAGAACTTAGGAGGATCAAAATATTCCCAAAAATGAGATTAAAACCAAATGAGATTAAATGTTGATGCCAAAAAAATGATGTATTTTATTTATTTCATAGTAAAAGAGGAAAAGAGAAAGAAAGAGAAAAGAAAGAAAGAAAGAAATAGAGAAAGAGGTGTGCGTGGGGGGGTGGGAAGACTGGGAGAGGTGACAGGGGTTAAGTGGGAGTACATTGCCCATCCAGGGGTCCCAGCAACATCTCGTTGCCTCCCTCCATCTGCTCTGCTGGTGGTGAGGGTCTCCCATTGCCACCGCCACATGCCCAACACATGCCCGACATGGCCCAACATGGCCTGACGTGGCCTGACAAGCCTCCACATGCCCCGACATGCCTCCACATGCCCCAACATGGCCCAACACAGCCCGACATGCCTCCACATGCCCCGGCATGGCCCAGCACAGCCCAACATGCCTCCACATGCCCCAACATGGCCCGACACAGCCCGACATGCCTCCGCATGCCCCGGCATGGCCCAGCACAGCCCGACACGGCTCCACATGCCCTGGCATGGCCCAACACGGCCTGACATGCCTCCACATGCCCCGGCATGGCCCAGCACAGCCCGACACGGCTCCACATGCCCCGGCATGGCCCAACACAGCCCGACATGCCTCCACATGCCCCAGCATGGTCCAGCACAGTCCGACATGCCTCCACATGCCCCGGCATGGCCCAGCACAGCCCGACACGGCTCCACATGCCCCGGCATGGCCCAACACAACCCGACACACCTCCACATGGCCTGACACACTGCCACACGCTGCCACATGTCCCAGCACGCCCCCACATGCCCCGACACAGCCTGACATGGCCCGACACACTGCCACATGCCACAGAGTATGGAATGCCATGGATTAATACACGCTTTGGGTGAGTGGGAACACCCACGTGTCTCCCTTGCAGGGCCAGTGTGACCCTGTCCCTTGCAGCACTGAGGGTCTGTGGCATCACCTCTGGTGTTCTGGTGCAGGGCCTGGGGACTCCTTTGAGGGCCTTTGATGGCCATGTCAACCCCTCTGCTGTCGATCAGCTTCTCCCCTGGGTGAAGGCCCTCAGCCAGGCTCCTCTGCACGGGGGAGGCTGGGCGGGCACTGCGCCTCTGACCACACACCCAAAGCCTCTCTCCCCCACCCTTTGGTGCCAGGGTCTGTGCCAGCCTGGCAGCTGAGAGCCCTGGGGCTGTGGCCTCTACGTTGGAGGTGTTCAGCTTGTGCTTTGTGAATGTCCCCAGCCCTGAGGCTTTAACTTATTTTATCGTCATCAGCAAGCAGGTCCAGGGCTTCTCAGAAGAATGGCTTCCATCATTCGGGGGTGGTGGTCTTCTCTGCAGCTTCTGTAATACAGTTTTAAAACTCCATTGTGAAGATGTTTAAGTCATAAGCTATAATATTTCAGTGTCTGACATCACTCCATCACAGAAGGCCACTATTTGATGAGGCGGGACTTGCCCTTGTGAAGCTGTGGTGGCTGGCTCTTGTGTCACCCCCATGTTCTCCATGTGCGCAGGCTCTAGAAACATCTGTTCATGATCTTGCCAGGCACACTGTTGAGGCTGACAGGCTGGTAGTTCCCAAAATCCTTCTGCAGCCTCTGCTGTTCTCCATGCAGCTCTGTGTTGACCTTTGTGTTCTTTGCACTTGTCCCTACATTGTTTCACTTATAGTAATAAAAGCTTTTATTAACTAAAGGCAAAAGCCATTTCCCTGTGCAGAGCCTAAAGTATACATATTTCTAAAAATTATAAATATAACAGCATGACAAAATTTTTCCTTCTTTTCTGCTCAAGGTCTATTTTATTACAGAATTTCATATCCTATATTCATATTCAGTAATAGCAAAATTTCCCTTAATATTACTGAGAAAATAGAGTAAAGCTTGGCCATTGGATGAAAATTAACAGCCCCAATTTCCCCTCACATATTTATCAATAAGGTAAACATGTAGGTTTTGGCCACTTGATACCCACTGCTCTGATTCTGCTGCTGGGAAGTGGCACTGCAAATGCTCTGACTGCAGGGAGATTGTCACATGCAGATTATGAATGTTAGACTGAATCAGCCTTCTAATTATAATGGCTTTTAGGGTTTTTGTAGAAGTGCATTAGTCTCTGCAAGTCTTGTAGGTGAAATATTGTGACATTAACTGGCAGCTCTATTCAGGCTGGAAGTTATTTATCGCAGTAGTGAAATTTAAAGAAATTACATGATTACATATAACTGAAAAATTATCATACCCCTGTGGTTCTGACTATCTGGTTACATCCTGTGCCTGGAAGCCTCCCAGGTGTGTGATTATCTAATAATGATCAATTGCCTTATTGATTCAGCACCATCTGTCAGATTGTAAAGGGAAAAACAATGAACAGAAGAGTTTATGCCTACAGGGGCTGTTGCATGTTAACATATTTCAACTCTTTCTTATATTTATTGAAATATTTAAGATTTGGAATTGCAATATAAATTTTCTTTTGAGAGCTTGTATTTCTCCAAATGATTTAAAGAGCACAGAATTAGGTTTCCAAGGCCTGATGGTCTGATTTTAGTGCAGTACCTTCAGTTCCTATGGACTCCAGATAATTGTGATCAGATTTCCTTTTTTTTTTTGTGCCTCAGTGTTCATTTTTATAAATTAATATTACAGATCCATGTCTTAAAAGTCTAGCTTAAAACCTGTAAATTAAAGTTATAGAAAGAAGTAGAAGATGGTTCAATGTCACATGTTGAAAGTTCTCTTCCCCATGAATAAATTAATTTTTGTGAATAATTCTGTTATGAGAATTTCTCCAGGACACACACATATGGTAGGAAATTCTGGACATAATTTTTACAAGAAAACAAAACCCACCTAAAATTAAAAACAAAATCCCAGCCTAATACACAATGTACTTTGGCCATGGGGAAGAGTAGATCTTTGTAAAAGAGGCTGCAGGTCAGATCAACCCAGCCTTGTTTTTCCCCAAACCCAGCATATCATTTGGTGCACCAGAGACAACAAGGGGATCATTTAAGTATGGAAGGGCCTAGACAAATGTTGTGTCTATAAGGCTCTTCTTTATGCCTTGCCAGTGGTGGTAGGTGGTGACTGAATAATCTCAGAAATGGAGGAAAGAAAAAGGGGAAGGGTTATGCTTGATGCCACCGAATGTCTTCACGGGGAAAAAGGGCCATAATCATGGGAGTGCCACACAGTTTCTTTTCAGTGACAGCCATGATTTGAGTCTTTCTACAAAGCAAAATATCTGAGATAGAAACCATTGGGAAATATTTAAAAGTGGACATCCAAAATTCAGGGATGTTCTTTAAATCTTAATATACTTGTAAAATGGGGAAAGAATACTAACCTGTCATTTCACAAAATATGATAATAATTATTTTTTGTAGTAGTCACATAATATAATGAAAAGTGCCACAGAGAAAAACCACAAGGAAATCAATATTTATGTCCTCAGAGAACGACATGAATTGAGTGAATTAAAACAAAGCAAGGAACTGCTCAGTGAAAACTGGCTGTAAAACCCAGTGTTGAATGAGTGCTCATTAACTGAGCACCTTTCATTGCATACTGTAAATGAAGACAAATTTCCAGAAAAATGTAAACATAAAAGGTTCTCAGCAGGCTCTTCAGTCTCCTCATGTCCTTCTCAGGGCAGTGAAACAGATCGAGTTGGCAGAAGGCACAGCAAGAAAAGTAAGAGGTCTATAGAGATTCAATTCTGAATCTTTGTCTTTCTTACAGTTCTCTGTTCTAGTTATTGAGACTGAATTATATTTGCACAGATCATTTAAATTCTTCCATTTAATAGTTATTAATTTCTTGAATTTATATTCTCAATAATGCAGCATGTGCGTGTGCATGCACCATATTGTAGTGTAAATATCTGCAATGAACTGATCAGCAGTTCATAACCAAATTTTCATACAAAATTAATCATGTCATCTTCATTAAATTCTAAAGCTGTGTAATCTCCTCCTTCCAAAGAAAAAAAAATGAAGACAGACTCTTCATTGTGCAGTCTGTCTAATTTGTAGCCCCAACTTTCCATTATGAGAATATCAACTGATTTATTATAATATTAGTTTGTATTTTGAGAATTTATTTCACTCAGTAGTGAATGCACCTTCTACTGTTTGACATACAGACAGACATACATTTCTCAAAGGAACTGGTGTAGTGAAGTACCCATGAATATATGGTGCAATGCAAAAAGAAAAGGAGTAAAAAAGGAAGGAGTAAAAAATTCCCCAAAACCAAGACAAAACAAAGATAGTGAAGAGAGACAGCTTCTCTAGGCGAGAAACTCTGCCAACAATATAAATCTTAAGTGCTTTTTCTCCACTTCTGCAGCAAATGCACAATGGTGCAACATATATACAGCCTGTAGCATCATTCTCAAATCAATCAAGTTGGAAACTATTTGGCTGTGAGACATTCATGTAACACCTTCCCCCAGCAATGCCACGTGGTTTTATATATCTATTTTTTAATTAGAAGTGAGTTGGCATTGATCAGGTATTCTTTGGTCGCCATCATGACTAACTTACTTTTGATAGCCTATTTAACTCAGGTTTAATTAACCTTCCTTTCTCTTATCCATGATCCTCTACTTTTGCCCCTAAATCAGACTGTAGAGGCCTGTACTGGAATACGAAAGGGAAAAAACCCAAACGAAATCCATTACCTAGATAGAACTTTTTCTTCTCTTTCACCTAGCAGTGATCATTATTGTTATTAGCAGAAGCATTAGAGTAGAGCAGTTATTGTTACTGACATTTATGTTTGGGGAAATCATTTCAACATAAATCTTTATGCAAAATCATGTTTTCAAAATGGACCACAGCAAAAGTTTACTTCACACTACTGCACTGTGAACAAAACAAATACACAGCTGAGAATATTGAATAAGTATGAAGAGAAGCACACTGTACCATTGTTCTGTGCCTGTGCTATAAGCTGGAACTAACTGAAAGCTGTGGAAATCTGTCTATATCCTTTATAAATGTACCTTTTTCTGGCCCACAGTTTAGGTTCCCTCTATACAGAACTGCAGAGAATAAATACATGGTGCAAAAGCTGGTTAATAGGCAAATGTTTACTTAAGAGTTCTTAACCCCAGGCAGGGGTAAGCTAATTCAGTTATGTTTTGTGCACTGAACTGTGTGAAATAATGGTTCAAGAAGTGGTTGCATGTGGGCAATTCCTTTGAGTAATATATGGTTAAATCATGGTCATTTATTTGTGCATGTTTCCTCAGAATTAGGGATTTTGAGCCGGCATACCTTAAAACCAGCATAAATCAGGTAAAATTCTCAGCATTGCATGTGTGTTAGTTGTCCAATAGATAAGAATGTCTAAATGATGATAAGCATAATTTAAAGAGTCCTTTTTTTAATGATAGGGTTGTCTTAGGTAATATAATGGCCTTATCTATGAGTTACTTTATTCAGGCATCTTTATCCATGTGTAAAGAGATTATGCAAGAAGGATAGGTACCCCTTAACACCAATGATTATTAGCTAAAATGCACAATTGCAAACTGGGATTAGCAAGGAACAGAATGTACTGTTATGATTATCAAAGTTTGCTGCAAGGCAGTCATCTGCCAGAAGAAGGTTTAGACCCCCTTGCCTCCTTGAGCTGGTCTTCAATGCTCCTAAATTGTCATCATCTCCCAGCTATCTGTATTTTCCTTTTGGGTACTCTTTATTTGAAAACTTGGGCTGACAATAATCAGTATCCGAACAACTCAACCTTCACAATTTTCACAGAATCACAAAATGAGCTGAGTTGGAAGGGACCCACAAGGATCACTGAGTCCAGCTCCCAGCCCTGCAGAGCACCATTCCCAAGAGCCGCACCATGTGCCTGAGAGCGTTGTCCAAACACTTCTTGAAGTCAGGCTTGGTGCTGTGACCACTTCCTGGGGAACCTCTTCCAGAGTCCAGCCACGGACTGGGTGAAGAACCTTTTTCTAATATCCCACCTAAGCCTCCTCTTACACAGCTTCAGGCCAATCCCTCAGATCCTGTCACTGGTCACCAGAGAGAAGAAATCAGTGTCCTCCCCTTCTCTCCCCCTCCTGCGGATGTTGAAGACTGCCATGATGTCTCTCCTCAATGTCCTCTTCTCCAGGCTGAACAGACCAAGAGACCTCAGATGCTTCTCAGGTGGCTTTCCTTCAAGGCCCTTCACCATCTTTATTGCCCTCCTTTGGACACTCTCCAACAGTTTAATGTCTTATATTGGGGTGACCAAAACTGCACCCAATATTCTGCTGTACCAATGCAGAGTAGAATGGGACAATTACTTTGTTTTTACCATTTTAGTGTGCATGTGTCTGCTTCACTGAGTATTTCACAGCTCTTTCTCATCATTCAGCAGTTTCCTCAGCAGTATGAACTAAGGCTCTTTGGCTTGGGCATATCAGAGCTGGGACTTGCTCCTGAGCAGTGGAGAAGGAAGGGTATTGTAGAGTTCGTATCTCATATGGCTAAATAAGACTGACAGAAGAACAGAAAAATTATTCTATTAAAGCTTCCCTTCTTTGGAATTTGAGGTCGGGATGTTGGAAAATAATTTGAGGTCAGCTATGTTGGAAAATAAAACCCTTACTTGTTATGGAAACGATTCAGGATTTCTTCCTGACTGTTGTCTGAATGCAGACTCTTATTCCAGTGCATGAAAAGTCTAGAAAATTCTTCCTGACAACATATTTTTAACTTCACAGATTTTATTTTTTTTCCACTTAACTTTTTTTTTTTTTTCACCGAGAAATGAACACTTTACTAAATTTGGGGCAACAAGAAGTAGCAACTATTCTCTGAAAGAAATAAAAAGATTAAGCATAGAAAAGTTTCATCTTCTGTTTTGCTACCTTATCGATACATTAATATGCTTTTCCACTCTAGTCATAAAATCACAGGTAGTTCTTCATACTAAATGGCCTGTAGCAGGTTTTTAATTACACTCCAGTGACTCAGAAGCAGTATCTCAAAAGAAGTCATATGATTTACTAGTGTAATTACCTACTGATCTGCCTTAAAGCTCATGAACTTTTCAGGTTTTTCTTAAAAAGCGGCAGTCTGTCAAAAGCCAGTTTTTAATGTATGAATTCAAAATGAAACAAATCTGACTTCTTTTACTTCAACATAATTCTTGCCGTAAAAAAGTGTCTAGTATTTGCAGTTGTTAATCTCTGCAACTCTTGCCTCAGGTTTTTATTTCAGTTGTGTGATAAAACAGATTGCTTATTTTAGTATCAGAAGGCCCAAGTCTTTAGATGAAGCAAACCAAAATTCTGTGCAGTGGAATGCAAGTGATATGGTCACAGCAACATCTTTTGAATCACTTCACCCAACACCAGCTGGTTATCAAAATAGACTTTCATGTTACGTTAAGCAACTTAATGCTAAAAGCTTTAGTGAACTTGATCCTAGCCATCTCCTGCCTCTTTTCCATTTCTGGACCACCTATGATGGTGATCGCTGATGTTTTGAACCATTTCTTCTAGAAATTACCTTCTTACACAGGTTTCTAGTAGAATGACCTTCATGTTCTACTCTACTTTCATGTTCAGAACAGTGAGAAATAAAGACTCCTTTACAGACAGTAAAATTAGTGTAGCTGGCTTGTCACTAAGTGTAGACGAGCATGGATTCCTGAGTGTTTTATAATAGCTGAACTAACATAAAAATGAACAGGATCTCTCTCCTCTTCATATACCTTTTTTCTCTTCATATAGATTTTCTTTTACTTAGAGATGCTTTTACAGTATTTTATGCGAGAGGGCAAATTTAAGGTTTAATCAATAATCCAGCTTGTCTTTGAACTTCTAAGAACATGAAAGTGACCCTCAGCTCTCTTAACAGTGAAGTTCAAAACTTTTTGCTTCCTAGGAATCAACTGCCAGTCACATAGACCACAATGTGTGAATTATTTTCAAGTAGTTTGGAGGGACTGGTAAATCAATTAGGATGGATTGAACTCCTTCCAGTACCCTGACTCTTTGCTCCCTACAGGCTGTTTTTGATCTGCATCTCTCAAGCATGTTTACCTTTGGACCATTCTCATTCTTGCCACTTTGCAAGTCGTGAACACTACAGGAACCAGATGTCTGTAAAGTGTTTATGCAGTTTTTGACAACAAATTGAGGATTAAGAGCAGGGCAGAGTACAAGAATTATTACTGTGAGTGCTGAGGCAATCATTATATGAGCGTTTGAGGTGACTTTCCTGCTTTTCCTTTAGAGAACTGTTCTGATATGTGCCTAAATATTTCTTTGTAAATAAAGACACCTACAGGTACCAGTCCAATTTTAGACATATATGTGTTTATCCAAACTCCTGTAGCTCCCTGGAGCCACACATTTTATGTGGCCAAATCCTTTGAGATGTCTACCTCTTGTTTGGGAGTGATCAACATGTACAAAAATAATCAATGAAAGGAGTGTCAATTACAGAGCATCAGAAGAAAAAACAACCAAAAAACCCAGGCTTTTATTTCTCCATGAACCCAGGTTCAGATTTTCTTGATATTAGAGATCATTTCAAGGTTGTAATTCTATTCCTATAAACCTGTCTGGCAGAAGTTACACCTCTCCTCATAGTGGATTGCTGTTCCATAGGTGGGTTGCAATCCAGGGCATTCATTGGCTGTGCCAGTGAAACTGCTGGAAGACTGTACTCTTAATTGATCAGTTTGAAGTTTTGTTCCTCGGTTTATTGAACATGGATCACTTAGCTGCTCCAGTGTCACAGATCTCCACAAATAGTATCGTTATCACAATTTCAGAAGCAAATATATGATTGAGAGGAATGGCTGGAAAAAATTGCAACTTTAAACTGCACACTATTTCCTCCTGGGTTTTGCTCAGAAGCTAATTTCTTTTATAAATCCATACATAGTGAAATTTTAACCACTGCGTCTCCTTTTGATTTCAATGAAAGCAGCCAAAGTGGTACAGGGAGAGAAAGGGGTTCATGACCCCCCTAGTTGTCACTTTAGTTTTGTTTTTCTGCAGATGGCATACCCTTTCAGCTTTCAGTTTTATGTTATGTGTATGGTGTGGATCCATATTTTTAATTAACTTCTGTTTAGTAAATAGATGCTCAGACATGGTTTAGAACTGCAATTAGAAGATTGGGGTTACGTTAGAGCCCTAGTCTGCTAATTAAAATACTTTTGAGGTCTGTTGTTCATGCAATAAAATGTCAAGCGATTGACAAACCATAAGTGAAAAATTGATCCAATTATCAAGACCGAAAAAATGTGCTTTTTTTTTTTTCCCCCGAGAGTTAAGATTTATTAAGGCCATTATGAATACAGATGTTTATATGTATGGGTCTTGGAATTCATTTAACTTTGCTGTTCCTTAATGCTGTTCTGCTTATTATAAGACAGAATTATCAGTGGTTCCTTCAGTGCATGGAACTGTTCAACATTCTTAAACTGAAATTTTAATCTGGAAGCAAATGACTGGTATTGAAGAGGTGAAGGGTCATGAGCAACCTCCTACCATTGCTTTTCTTGGACTTGAGCATCCTACGTGCTCCAAATATATGATAAGGATCCACATTGGAAATTGAGCGTGACACAGAAGTCTAAATACCTAGAAAACAGAAGCAATGAAGAATAATTTTGTAGAATATCCAGTAATGTTTTTTAAAGTAAATTATTGGTAAATATGTGATAACCCAGCAAGTTCTAAACAAAGACTCATAATTTTATAATTACTTTTTAAAACTTATAATGATAAATTTTAGAAGTGTTAAGGTCTTCTGTAACCATCATGGAAATGAACACTACAAAAGTCTTGCTGCTCAAATAGTGGGATTTCTTTATAATTCAGGTTTCCAACCTGAATTCATGTTTGTTAACACTAATCTGTTGCTGCAACATTGTACTTCACTTAAAGTGAAGTAGAACTCCTTTTTACTTCACTTTGAGTAGTCCCTAGCACTTTGATGGAAGCTGTTGTGTCCTATCCCAGTTATAACTTGACTACATTACACTATAAAAATTTTTTTTCCGGTTCCTACAAGAAAGGCCCTCCACCTACAGATCAGCCCATTAGAGCTTCTCAGCACTTGTTCTAGCTTCCCTTAATCTTTCATGGACATGTATGGCCAGAATTGTATGTTGCTTAACATATTTCATGTGAAGGCACATTGGTACCCTATAAAATGGAAACAATATTCTTTCTCTACTGGAAATTCCTCATCAGAGGCATCCTTGGATTATATGCCTTTTAAATGATTGCAATATCCTGTTTACTCACAGTCATCCCCTGTGGTTAATTATGTTATTCAGGTCTTTCTCTTCCTTATTCTTTCTAGTTGAGGGATTCTCAGTTGAGTTTATAGCAGAATTTTATATCATTGGTTCTCAGGAGCACAACTCTCCATTTTATACTATTGAATTTTGTACTATTGAATGTAATAAAAAATGAATTCCATCTGGTTTTATTTGCTTGCTTTTTATGACTACTTCCAATAAACACTGAGCAAACAAATGAATCTGCTTGACTCCCTTCAAACCGGGACTTTCAATGAATACTTTTGCAATCCTCCTTGCTAATATACATATATATATGTCTGCTAACAGAGCTTGTTTGCTCAGCTAACCAGGGAATGGCAATAAGAGAGTCTGCATGATTGACCCAGTCACTAATCAAGATGCTTCAAAGTTAGTAAGTTCTGGAGGTACTGAGACTTACTGAAAGCTCTAGCTTGGCCACAGCAGTCAATAATAAAGTTCTCATTGTCTTTAAAGAGTTTTTGCATTTTTAAGATCCACTTTGAACATTTTTTTTGTGTTTCAGTCATGTAGAATTTTCTGCTGTCTTGCACAGCAGACATTTCCCTGGATTATATGTATGAATTTGTTCAACAAATTTCCAGTATTGCTGTTTGTTTCCTTGGCTCAGTGTTTAGAAACACTTCATGTTTTAAAGGGCAAGGTTGCATTTTAGTAATTTTTTTAATACTTTTTTTACAAAACAATAAGAATTTGGCCAGAAAGTCTGTGAATATAACTAATTAATTCTTTATTTTGCTATAAATTACATGATTACTGCAAAATCTATTTTTGTATTACTCAAACATGGAATACCATCATTTTGTGTAGTGCCCAAATTTTTTTTTTTATACAAAGCTAATAATTGTTTCGGATAAGTTGTCATAACTACTAATACATGATAGCGATAATGACCTTCAATTCCTGGATAGTCTAGGTCAGGGAACTGATTTATCAAAAGGCTGTCCCCAAAATATCACATTCTTTAAACAATACTAAAATATTCTGCACATCTCTTAGAAGTTTATTTTTTTTTTGAATTGTCAAAAGGCAGTTTAAAAATCTACTACCAGTCCAAACCAACCCAAACCAATCCAAACCAATCCAAACCATAAATGTTCTTTTCTGTCAGTAATGTCTTTTGACTACTCTGGAGGAGTCGCTTGAATTTGGAATAAATACCTGTGTTCACTAATGTGGGTTTCGCCATTTTCATAAATATATGGTCAAGACATAATCTTTACACAGTCACACTATGCTCAAAGCAGAGGTTTAACAAAACTTGGTCTGAGTCCTTGAAGATCTTCTCCGGATTAGAGATGCTAACTTCAGAAAGTTAACATGGTCATCAAACTGTACCTGTTCTCACCACACACAGTGGCTGAGCACGTGAGAAACCTGCTTTTAAAGGAAATTATTTATTTTGCCTTTTTCCTTAACAGTGCAGGTATGAAAATTGGAAACAAGATATTATTTAGGTACATCCTTACTTCTTTATTTTCTTCCTCTTTTTCTTTTCTCTTCTATAGAAAGCTAATCTCTCTGGTCCTAATTGGGAAGACATGCTCTGAAGCTTTCCTGAGGTAAAGACTAAGCTGAGAGAAAAGGGATGATGACAGACGTGCAGAAGAGAAATTTGGACCATAAAGCAGGAAATGTTGGCTGTATAAGTAGGTTGAAGATGGCATGTGTCTCAAGAAAGAAAATAGGATATGGCAAGGATAGAAAGCTGGGGAGAGGGTCTGTTTGATTGTATAAAAATTTTGGGTTTAGACAAGAAACTGTTTTGGGGTAGGAGGAAAATACATGGATAGCAGACATGGACATGGGATAAGTTTTTGCCCTTGACAAAAATTCAGTGTAAGTGAAATGAGTTTTCTTTTCCCAGTGGCTGTCTCCTTCAGAATATAAAGTCAGGATCTGCACAAAGTGAATTCTCTCTTTAGTCTGTGTCTATGACCCCAACACAGTTTTGTGGGAGAAAGTCTTCAGTTCATTTCTTGGATAAAATTTCTTTGTTTTCTAAGCATTAATTTTACTTTGTAAAAAAAAAAAAAAACAAAACCAAAACCAACCTTCTGAACCTTCTCTGCTGTGACTGAAATTTATCCTGGTGGTTTTTAGTTGTCTAAGACTTATCAGCACAGTCTATTTGGGAATATGCATTAGGGAGACTTTTTATTTATAATTGGTCTACTGGAGTTCAGCCACCTAACCCAGAAACCTAACCTAGTCTAAAATAGGTGTTAAAGGCTATGTTTACAAAGCTAGATGGTTTCACAGAAGCACCTGGGGAGCTGCATTTCATACTCATTACTAAAAATATAAGAAAATTGAGTTGAACAGCTGTTTCAACTTACTGTAGTGATTTCTGAAATACATGCCTAATTTCTTGTTACTGTTATCATTTCATGCTC
>VZTN01012921.1:3342-23480 GCA_013400515.1 Erpornis zantholeuca
GTATTTTTATTCACTGCATAATTCAGTGGTGCCCAGCTGCAAAAATCAAGGAGACCTCCATCCAAAATTTGGCCCCAGCATGCCAGCATGGATGTTCTGCAGTTGAGCTAGTGATCCACTAATGAGTCTTTTCTGATCGTCGATTCTTTTCTTGACTCAAAGCTGTTTGGAAACTAACATTAAGCAGAGGTTTAAGTGCAAAATATAAAGGAATCTTATGGTCTGCTTCTGAAATAACACCAAATTGTACATGCAGCTCATCTGTTCTTTCGTTGCAGTTGTGCAGAGAAGGAGAAATTACTTGCTTATTTCAGGGCAGGGGTGTTTTAATAAAAAAAAAAGAAGAATGAAACAGGGTGAGTTTAGCCATTACTGCTTTGATTGCTGCTGGCTCATTAGCATTGGCCACGCTCCTTCAGATTAGCAGTAATTAAACTGTGAAATCAGACCGATTGCCTTAAGCTGAGACACCATACCAGGCTGTCAAGAGAAATCACAGGGGATAAATCAAGGGCCCTGTGCATCTCGGATCACCCTTGGCATGGGTGAGAGTGTGAGAAGTGGAATAATGAGGACATTCAGTTTTTTGTATCTGGTGAACTCTTGGCAGACAAGCTTTGGAAGCGTTGTCATGACAATGACAACAGCAAGGATAAACTCTTACTCCCACTAGCTGTGGTTAATGAAGATGATAATGAAAAATTATGCCAACATTACTGCAATTTTTTTATTCCGACTGGCACTTGTAACCTTACGCCTAATGACACAACACAATAGTGACAGTAATTGTGCATTGATAAATGGGGTAAAGATGCCGAAAAAATGTCTGACTTGAAGATATACAAGTTTAGTTAGCTGAGTAATTTCTTTCAATAAGCATTTGCTTTGTTCTTTGAACTCTCACTAGGTGGTTTTGGACTGTGCATGCCAAAAAACATCTCTAATCACTTTTTATTGTTTCCTAAAGAATAGGCCCAGCAATTAAGGCAAAGAGCGCCTGTGTTTTATTTCTTCTGAGCAGAACAAACGCGATCAAGATAAATAACAGTAATAAAACAACAATACTTTTTACAAATTCTGAATGGGTTTACAAATTCAGTGTTTGTTTAACTGCTGGTTTCTGGGACATCCAGTTTGTCCCACTTCAAGTGTAAAGCTTTGGTGGATAAATCTCCAATTACATTATGTAATGGCTGTCTTACCCCCACATTGCCCCTGCCTAAAGGCCACCATTTTTCAGATTGCATTAGCACTTACGTAAGTGTCTTTTTCAACCACAGCTCCTAAATCCTGGCACATGGGGGAGGATGGATGGATGGATAGATAGACAGATAGATAGGTAGATAGATAGATAGATAGATAGATAGATAGATAGATAGATAGATAGATAGATAGACAGGCTGAGGGTATGGTTTAAGAATATAGTTAAACCATTGTAAAAACTTTCTTCTGACCTATCACAGCTATCTGTGTCCATTTTCTTTCTTACGTTAAACCCATGATCAACCATGGTGAACCAGTCCAGGATGCTAAGCGGACAAAAATCTGCTGACTTCATATTCTTTATAGTCTCTTAGTTCAGCTCCCTGATCCAGATGAGGGCCTGTGATGGGGCAAGAGAAGCAGCAAGAGCCTGTAGGCAAAAATGGCAGTGGCAGCCAGCCTAACCAAAACCTTCTCATCCCACCTTGAAGTATGAGAGATGTTCATGACATTGTGGAAGGATCTGCACTACAAACTCTCATTGCCTTCCAGTTAAGAACTATGAGACCATAATCCTGAAGAGGCTTATGGAGGCTGTTCAAAAAGCGCTCACAGCGAGAATAGAGGCAGCCACCAGAGCTTTTGCAAGCACATCTCACAGGGATTCCCAAAGGGCCTCCTGCTCCCCAGGCCACCCACTTCCCACTGCTGAAAAGTTGATGTTCTTTCAACAAGCAAGCATGATACGGACAATACAGAATGGCCAACTCTTTCAATTTATGTAGTGGATTCCAACTCTGCTGCAATCCAGCATCCACACTCCCACTTTAGAAGCCACACCACTTGGCTTTAAAGAATAGCCCAATTGAAAGTGTGAGTGTGCTGTAGCACAAAAACCTCTCTGGGATTAGACAAATATATGCAAATGAATCATTAAATGCAAACAAATCACTTAAAGGAGTAAGTGTTGTTTTATTTACTTCAAAACTACTTAAAAGAATAGCTCTTTGATAGCTTTAGTAAAGTGTTTGGGGTTTTTTTCTATGTAAAGTTCTACTGTTGCTCACCAGTGGCCTCATTCCATCACAGCTTTAGAAATCTAGATTGTTGGATGTGGGATTTTTTTGTTCAATCACTGTTTGTTTGGTTTTGTTTGGTTTTAAGAAAAAAGATTAATCACAGAGCATTTGTAGGTGTATCAGATATATGAGGGTTTCTCCTTGACTAAGTGGTATTTGTCTTTTCAGTTCTTGAAAGGCAGTATTAAGACAGCACAGTAGTGTTTGTGATTCATGGTTGCAATTCTCTTTTTATTGCTGAACACCAGCAGTGAATAGGAGCTGCAGAAGGACATGTTTCCAATTATTCTATCTCAGAGTTCTCCATTGCTTCTTAACAGAGACGTCTCTATCTCTGCAAGTGAGTGTAATACAAAAGTTTATACAAAAATAAATGTGTGTATATATATACACACACACATACACCAAAGAAAGATTTCTTTGCTCTTTCAGCTATGTTCTATCTTAAAGTTGACTCAGTGTCTGCTGCTTTGTTGCCAGTCTTCTCACTGGAAGAATAAAGATGATTTAACCTTTAGAGAAAGGTGTTACACTAAGCAATGTCCAAAGAACACTGATTGTTTTTTGGGAAGAGGTGGCCTGACTCCTGAATCCAAAGTGGTGATCTCCTTGCACAGCGTGAAAAAAATGGCTTAGCAAGGCAAGATCATATTTCCCTCAGCATGCAACAGGTTCAAGTAGGAAATTTAGAAATTGAGTACTGCTTCCTGAAGAGAAATTTTTTTCCTGGACTGTGGTCTTTGGTCTGTTGTGAGTTTGGGTTCTAGTACTGTAGTGGGATGAACCAAAGTTTGTTACCTGTGCAGGTGCAGAGCTTGATGCATCTCAAATGGATCTATGGCCCTTCAACATTTACTTGACTATTTCTTTATATAATGGGGTGCTGATGAAGGGCACAACAAAAGTCCCAATTATATTATCCTTGAGTATCTTTAACCTTTACTAGCACCAGTTTTAAGAGAGAATTTTTTAAAAAGGGAGACAGGAAAAACATCAAAATACTCTGCCTAAACATTAACACACGGCACAGCTCCCAAATTGACAGAGAAATCAGTGCTAGGGAGAAGTCAGGAATAAAGGATCAAAAGCAGACACAGTCTCTGAAGAAAGGAGGATAACAGTACAGAGCACCATGCACTGAGTGAGTTTGATTTAAAGCATTTTAAAAGAAAACTCCATTTACTTTAGAGACTGACAAAAGTTTATACATTCATGAATGAGCTCTTTATGTATTTAAGAGGGATGACAGCAGACAAAGGGAATATTTGATGAATGTTAAGGCAAGATTCTGAAAGTCAGAGATCACTGAGAGAGGACAGAAGGTTTTGGCTTTTTCTTACAAACAGCTGCATCTGTTTGGCACTTTGTGTTTCCATTCCGTATGCTAGAATTGTGAGAGAACTAGAAAAGGTATTTGGGAGCTGAGTGAGGAACTTAAAAATATAAAAGGTTTAGGAAAGCTACACCTCATATCCTTTCATAACTTGCTTTTGATCTTGCCCCATAATGGAATAACCTGACTAAAATTAGCAGCTAGCAGAGACAGGACAGTTGTAGAGATACAAGGCTGTGACTTGAATTCATTGAGAACAAGTGGGAGAGAAAACTGAGGTAGTTTTTTATAGATTTTTGGAGTTATATATTTTGTCATTAAGGCTTTTGATGGAGATATTTATTTCAACTCTGCCCTGTGTCAAGGTCAACAGAAAAAGACTGGACATCTGTAATTCAAGGATATCCCTTTGCAGACTGATATCTCAGCAGTTTGAAGGGGCTGTCTGAGATATGGGCCCAGGTTTTAGCTTGTCCTTCTCTCCAGGAGCAGTAACTTTGGCAGAAAGGTGGGAAAAATAACTGAGAGCAGTAACATCTGAGCCACCTCAGCAAAATTTTCTGAAGTTCATCTGCTGAAACACATGTTTTGTGTTAAATCAGCAAACCTTGAGGTTTCAAAGTTCTTAATTATTTATGATGGAGTTTAACTTGCAGAAGAATAGGAAACCATACAACAAATATTGCAGGTAGGTTTTTGATATGATGACCAGTAAGGAATTCAGATCCTCTCTTGGTGGGCAAAGTAATTACTTCTTATCTTAAAACATTCATTATGACCTCAAGTATACAGAAGACAGGGTTGCTGGTGAATTATGTTAATGAAGTATCATGGAACTGATAGGAGCAGCTTACCAGACTTCAGGTAGCAGGTGTAGAAATCTCTAGGTCTGTAGAGTAGCCTGAGAATTAAAGCTAAAAAGGGGCAACCAGATGACATAAATCAGTGATTACATCATACTGCACCAGTTCCGAATTACTAACAGTTAAATAGATAATAATCTAGGCTGAACTGCTGTCAGCAGACCTTATCCCAGGTTAAGCAACATTTGCCCTGCCAGAGTTTTACTGCCATTGTTTCCACACAGGCCTAATCTTCTGACCCACTTTCTGTTCTCACCATGTAATCTCTGAGTCACTGCACAGGGATGTTCTTGTCCCTCTTGAAATGCAAGTTCAATGCATTCCACAGAGTAAAGTTCAAGTCGCTCCACAGAGTAAAGCATCCCCTGGGTGTTACACAGTTTTTTTCAGTAAACTGAGTAGGTGTTTTTTCTACCCAGTAAAGTGCCAGTCTTTCTTTGTTTTTTTCCTGCCCTGGGCTGGCAAAAGGTATCAAAATACAGGATACCTCTGAAATGAGGAAGGTATGATTATCACAGCTTTCTGCTCTCTGTGGTGTGGGCCTGTGCCTATTACCAGGGCAGATAGTCCTTATGTCCCTTTGTAAGCCCATACAGCAGGGAGATGGCTGAAGTCACAGTGCAGGAAAGGCATTGAGGTTGTAAACATTAACGTAAGCTACAGGTGGAGGAGAAGCCACATCAGCAAGCTCCTTACGGTCATCAAACTGGAAATCATGAATACAAAAGAATCACAGAGTAAACTGAGTTAGAAGGGACCCACAAGAATCATTGAGTCCAACTCCTGGCCCTGCACAGGACCATCCCCATGAGTCACATCACATGCCTAAGAGCATTGTCCAAATACTTCTTGTACTCTGTCAGGCTTGGTGCTGTGACCACTTACCTGGGCAGCCTGTTCCAGAGCCCAACCACTCTCTGGTTGTAGGGTTTTTTTCTAATATCTGACCTATACCTCCCCCTGACACAACTCCAGGCTTGGGTCCTGTCAGTGGCCACCACAGACACTCCCTCCTCTTCCCCTCACGAGGAAGTAACTGCAATGAGGTCTTCTGTCAGTCTCCTCCAGGCTGAAGAGACCAAAGTGACCTCATCCACTCTTCATATGGCTTCCCTTCCGGGCCCTTCACCAACTTAGACCTTAGCTGGGAGCATGAAGTAACACTGAGCCCCTCTATGCTTGTTTGTGGTATGTGAAGGGGAGGGATGGCAGCAGAGGAGGATTGTTCTGTGCACACTGTGCCACGGCTGGAAATAATTCTCTGGTCCTCGGTGTCTTTATCAGCCAGAGATCTCAGGGATGAGGACTCACCCCCACGGCTGCTGTGCCTCCCCAGCTAGACACAGCCCCCGCCGCTTTGGCAGGCCAAGGCCTGNCCCCTGAGCCCAGAGCCGGCGGGCGGGAGGAGCTCATGGCTGGCACCCGACCGCCCGCGGGGAGGGCGAGCGGTGGCCAAGCTGGCAGCGGTGGAGGATGTCAGCACCGTGCCCGGAGGCTGTGTAAAAGCCTCCCGCGGATCCGCGCCGTTGGCAGTGGCTGTGCACAGCGTGGCCGTGGCACCAGGGCACGAGCAGCCCTGGCCTTGTCCCGTGTTGGGCTCCCGCCCGCTGCCTGTGCTGACTTTGGACATTGCCCAGCAAACAACGCTGTAATTTTCAATGAGACTTAGGTCTTGCTTAGGTGTCAAAGTTTTTAATCATAAAGTAAAATGGCAGTGCCGTTGTACTTAGAGGAAAGTTTTGGACAGGAATTGTGTACCCATTCCCCTGCGATTCCAGCTTACTTCTTTCATCCATATTACTCACTCCTTATTATGTCTAGCATTTAGAAGCCTAACTTCTTCTTTTATGATTATATAGTAATTCTTGCCACTTAAGGCGGTGTATTTAGTGTTCAATTTTCTCTGTTAATTTAACTTTCCAACACTCTCCATCATGCCATGATCCTTGTCAACTTTTATTTCAAAACTTCCATATTGGTGGATATAAAACTTTTGAAACAAACAAGAAATCATGATGAATATTATAGTTTATTGTTTTTGTATTCATTGTGATAATGCCTTTACAAAAATCATTTCTTGTTTTCCTTATCTCAAATTTCTTCCTCCTTGTTCTTGCAGATATAGTTGCAAAGAGACATTACAATAACATATACTTGTTTCATATTCTGCAGAGAATCTTAGATTTTTAGTTGTTTTAAACACTGAAGGATTGAAGTTGTGAATTAATTGAAGTCAGTGACAGCTTTGCTGTTAACTTCACCCATCAAGATTTTGTCTAGCTGTTCCTAATGCATTTGAGTCAGATTTTCTGCATTATTTACTTTTACATATTTGGGAATACCACCAAACAAAAATAAAAAGGGAAACTTAGTTCATAACTTAACCTTGAGAAGGGAGTATACCGATATAAAAAGCAAGTGTTGTCCTCTCTGTTTTTCTCCCTTACTGGAACTGTCCCTTCCTTCAAGTAGGACTCAGCTGGTTTAGAGGTGGTTTCCAGCCAGTCCATTGTACTACAGCACACAGAACTCCACCCACTGGTGGCCAACAATTCATTTAAAAAGTCATCTATATCTGCCCCATGGGACTATTTATGTAGCTAAAATTAAGCAACTGCACAGAAGGTTAGGTCCTTTGGGACTGTTTTGCTCAGTTTTATCTGTTTTGGCTGTTGTAACATCTTCCTGGAGTTCTGCCCCAGAGCTAAAGTCTCAGACTGGGAGTTTCTTTTGGCAAGAATTTCACTACTTTCTAAAGTGGGCAGTACGTTGCATAAAATAGTCACTTTCTAACACTAATAATAGTTACCTATCAGTTGTCAGTGAAAAAAAAAATGTAATTGCAGAATTGGTCAGTTGATCATGTTGGCAGAAAATAATCAAAACTACACATTGCCTTGTAGCTTTCTACCTCTGAATTAATCACTGCTGGCTCCTTTTGCAGTCAGTGGAGAGAAACAGGCATTTTTCAGATGTGATTCTTCTGGCCTATTTTAGATACCTAGTTTAGGACAAGATGAACTACAGCCTAGAAGTGTCTATTTCTCTTTGCTGATTATAAAAGGAGTCTAGACATCTCCCAGAGAAGTAGGCAGCCAGATTGCAGATGTTTTTATTTGTCATTGTGTGCCTTCATGTGGCATGGGTGACTAAAAAGGCTTCTAAGCTCTATTTTCTTAGAATTATTCCAGTACAGTAAATTTAAGCCTCACTACTGAAAATGAGAGATCTTTTTATAGGTTATTATTTTGTAGATAGCAATTAACCACTCAGAAGAGCTGCTAGCTTTGACACGCACATGCTCAGCCACTTCATGCTTTAATGTTAAATTATATTTGACATTTAATTTAAGCTCATATTGCCTTCATTCAAAAATAAACCCTACTGCATTAGTAGTGAGAAGGTGGAGGGATAATTTTTCTCCCCAAATTCACACTCAGTGAAATCTAAACTGATTTTTCACGCTTAGTTTTTCAAGTATATTATGTGCATTCCTCTGAATACATCTGTGCAATTGCTTCTCAGATGTGAGGGAAAGAAATCGATGCATCTTTTTTAGTAAGCAATTACAACATAAAAATGTATTTTAAATAAGTGCTTTGAAGGCTGCACATACTGTGAGGTTTGTTGCCCCCTTGAACCAATTGTAATCAGAAGCGACACATACCATTATTTGCTGGGCAAAGCAGCACTGATTTTGTGGTTGTACCAGTGTGTAATGTGAGCTCTTTAGCTCTTATAAATTAAACAGGATAAAGACTTAGCTGACTGACACAAATGGAATGACAGGGCACAGGAGGAGCTTCTGCCTGGTGTCATTCCAGTGACGTTTATCCTCCCTGAGTGGGAATGGAGAGCTGTCCCACCAGGTCTCTGCGACAAGGACCTGAAAGGATGCCAAAGGGAAATGGCTTCTTCTTCAGGCTTGTGTGAGCCATAACGTAGGGCTTTCCTTTGCAGACTCTGTTGCAGTCCTTGGGTACATTCCTCTTGCTTTTAAAAGAGCTAAATCACCCTTAAAGTTGATCTATCTTTTACTTCATATCTATTGCACGTCACAAAAAATGTTGCTATTCCTGGCAAAGAAGCAGAATATCTCTCCTCTGGGACACTGCAGAACCTCTGAGTGAAGGTTAAAGTTGGTATCCTGTATGGTGGTGACTGTGAAAGACCCTGCAGGTTGCTTAGGAGCACAGTTTATTGAGGCAAATTAGAACTAGGGCTGCTACATTCTCTTCATCATTTAGCTCTTCAGCCCATCTTGACTGCTTCAAGCTTTCTGTGCACACCATTACCAAGACCTGCCGGAAGACCTTTGGTAGTGGTGGAAATCTTCCAGTGAGGTTTGCAGTCGTGGGACATGGATGGTGATTATTTGAGGGAGCTGGTCCTCTCTGGGAATGGCTTTATGCAAATCACAGAGTCACAGAATTTCCTGGGTTGGAAAGGACCAACAAGGATTATCCAGTACAACTCCTGGCCCTGCACAGGACAACCCCAAAATCACACTGTGTGCCTGAGAGCATTGGCCAAACACTCCTTGAGCTCTGTCAGGCTGGAGCTGTGACCACTTCCCTGGGCAGCCTGTTCAGTGCCCAGCCACCCTCTGGGTGAAAAACCTTTTTCTAGTATCTGACCTAAATCTCCCCTGACACAATTTCAGGCCATTCTCTCAGGTTTAATTACTGTTCATCACAGAGAAGACATCAGTGCCTGCCCCTCTGCTTCTCCACATGAGGAAGCTGAAGACTGCGGTGAGGTCTTCCTCAGGTCCCCTCTTCTCCGAGCTGAACAAGCCAAGACAACTACTCCTCACGTGGTTTCCCCTTTAGACCCTTCAGCATCTTCATGGCTCTCCTTTGGGTGATCTCGAACACCTTTATATCAGTTGTATAATGAGGTGCTCAAAACCGCCCCCAGCACTTGAGGTGAGGCCACCCCAGCCCAGAGCAGGGTGGGACAATCCCCTCCCTTGCCTGGCTGGTGATGGTGTGCCTGATGCCTCTCATTGTTTTCAATGATCATGAGTCACTACTACACAAAACCAAACCAAACCAAAACAAATAAACAAAATCCAAAATAAGATCCTCTCAGCATCAAATAAACCAGTGCAACTACAGCTCCTCAGCACATTTGTCTTTGCTGTTAAATTGTGTGATTTATCCACCTTGCAAAAGACATTAGCATTAAGGGACATAGTCTTTCTCATATGTAATTCATTATTAATCTTAATGGGATTATGCTTCAAAGACCACTAAATGCACATCTTCAAAGTACTTAAATTACTCCCTATTATTACTTTTGACAATAAAATAAATAAAGCTTAGTTAAATTCTACATGCTAAACCCAAATTACTTTTTTCACTGTGCCAACCAAAGAAAAACAGATCATTAAAAAACCCAAACAAAACACCAAGAAACAAAACCACCAAAACCCAAGCTCTCCACTTAGAACCTAAATGTTTTAATAGATTGTGATTGACAAATAGTCAATAAAACTAGGTTGAAGACATTTGAAATTTCATTTTTTTATTTTAAATGTATGCAGCATCAAAAGTATGATTACAGGGAGAGAAGAATAAATATTTAACATCAAACAAATTTCTTTATTAATATAATTACATGGTGTAAAATGCATTTCCTAATATTGCTTTAAATAAATTTTAAAAATTCATATTGCCAAGCTAGCGCTATCAACAACAGAATCTAGATAATAGGTAAATAGCTCTTTGGGTGGCACTTCCTTTAAAAACAGCAGTGAAAGCCAAAATTTCCATTTGTCTCTGTTTTCTAATGCAAATTCTTCATAAGCTTTGCACAGAATAAACATGTTCAAGCTGTGCCCTGGCTGTATGGAGTTGTGCGGCAGGGAGACGTTTTCTGATGTTCGCGCTAATTGCATTGGAGCTGGACTCTTCCTAGGGGTCCACCAGGTCACTGCACAGAGTCACACAGAGGGAGAGAAGAGAATATCTTGAATAAATGGTATAGAACATTGCAGCAGATAGACTTGCCAGATGCTCAGGTTATCCCCAGGCACCCCGGGCTATGGTACGTGTCAGCCACCCACGCTGGGGTGTCTCCGCATCTGCCTTAGGCACCTCCTGCCCACACGTCTGGGCCTGGTGGCACCCTCCTTTCCTCGGCTCTTGGGGTCTGAGATGAGGAGCAAGCACGTTCAGGGCATAAAAGAAACACATCTGCTTTCAGAAACAACAGTGTTAGGGCTCAGGGTTTGTGCTATCCCCAGCTCAAATGCTGACTGATCCTGTCCTTTGTGACAAGCTGAAACACGCTCCACTGCTCTGTCAGTGCACAGTCCAGCCCTGTGTTTTGCAGGTTGTTCAGAAATAGAGTGATCTTCTTCAGCCTTTTAGCAACTTCCCACTCATTATTTAACTCTGCACCCCCTGTTAGGGGGGCTTCAAGGAATGACATCTGACAGTAGGGATATATACCCTGCCTATACCCTCTTAGGAGGCTCTTCTCTGTTGGGGTATCTGCTGTCCAAACTCATCACCCAGCTCATTTCTTTCAGGTCTTCCTTGCTAACAGAGGCCTTAAAAGTTCAGCTTTCCCTCTGTGCCTGGGACACTGTTTGCTCTGTGGTGCCTCTAACCGAAGACATGCATTCTGTTGGCAGGATGGAGGTGTTGTTCCAATTTGTCCCCTTCTCTCCCCACTTCAGTTAATTCAGTGGACTCTGTAGATCCCCTGTTGCCTTCCCTCTGACAGAGTGCTTGGGGTTACCCTGTCTTCCCACCACCACTATCTTCTCTCTGGCTGGGAGGCAGTCATTTGGAAAGGCACTACCTTAAACTTTATGGGGAGACACCCATACAGGGATAGTGCTGTTCTGGAAGATGTCTACTCATGCCATGTTCACATCTTTAGTATTCAGACCACGTACCTGAAACAGTGGTTCTGTGAAGCAGATGGTAGAACTCCCACCTTCAGTTCTGCCAATTTCTTCCCCCCAACACACCCCAATCCCACTCCAGCAAAAAATGCAGTTGATTATATTGATTATATTATGATGATTTGCCCCCTGGCTACCTGAGCACATAAAAACATGGTCTTTCTTGGACCATGGAAGTCTGTGTCCAACTGCAGACAACAGCAGGATGGAGTAGGGTCAGTGACACTTTGCTGATGTATATCCCCATCTTCCAGTGATTTGTGGTCCAGGGACTTCCTGCATCAGAGATGGTATCTTTGTGTTTAATAGCCTTTGATACATTTTTTTCTCCCTTCAATTCACCTCCAACATTCCCCTTGAAATTGTGGAGGAGAGCAGATGTGCCATTCCCAAAATTCATCATGTTGCATTCAATTTTTTTTAAAAAATGCCACTGAGCAGAGTGTAGAGTCTCCCAGTCTCAACAAGGTTCTTCTATTATATGTTCACAATTGTCAGGACTCCCAAACTTGGTGGAAATCAAGCTGCTGTCTGATTCAGTTTGTATTGACTGGGGCATGGGTAGTCCTGCCTGTTGGATAAACTCAGCTGAATCAGAGTGGAAGATGACAAATCTTGACAAACAAGACCAAGAAATGGGGAAGTCATGAAAGAGCCAAACAAGGGCAAGGCAGGAATGCGGTATGAGGTGAGTAGTTCAGTTACCAGCAAGATAGGAGAGGGCCTGGGAGAAAATGCTGGCAGTGCAGTAAAAACATGTTAGGGTCTGAAGCTGGCAGTCAAGGCCTTTTCAGGTTTCAAAACAGGACACAATTGTTAGGGTGATTGTCACATAGATACTTGTTTTGTTTTTGTCTTAGGATTGTGCTTGGGTGACAGGTGCCCTACCTAACTTGGTAGAGTGACTGGAAAGATGGGTCAGCCCCATGGGGCTATAGGCTGTTGCTCACTGTTCCTACACAGTCTTTAGGCTTGAGTCAAGTCTCCATTGACCTGGAGTGCACTTTTGACTTCAGGGCTGTGTCTTTCTCAGGCCTGGTCAGTGGGGTTTACAGCTACAAGCCCACATTTGTAACTGTGGCAATCATGTTGGGCAGTAAGACTTGTATTTAAGTGTTAAAATAGGCATAGTTCTCCAAGTGCTCATTTTGCCATTTCTAAGGTTAGATTAGCTGTTTGGTGCCACCAGCTCTTTAAATCAGAAATCAGGCATGTTTGAGTGGGTTTTGGTGCTGAGATCAGAATGTTGAGATTAGACAGTTTGAGTATGGCATGAGGCTTCTCTCTGTTTACATAGGTTTTATCTGAAACAAGTGACTTAAGATATTTTAGTAAAGGTATTAAACCATCCAAGTGCATCTAGGAGTTGCTGTGCGAAGGCTGAATGGAAGTATTTAAAATTTTCATAGATGCCTGGTAGAAGACAGTTTCAGTGGCTGAAGTCAATGTAAAATAGAATATGTCCAAGTGTGCCTGGTATAGAAGACATTTGGCATTTTTAAAAAGAGTCATGTGTTTCTACTTTGCAAAGTTTAGGAAAACGTATTTTCGTTTTACTTGTATTTTTTATTTTGAAATGGTTTAGCTGCAGTATATAGAAAAAAAGAATTTAGGTCTGATCTTCCAGCTTTGGCTTTATACTGTAAATGATTCCTGGGAGGGGAGCACGTCACAATACAAACATCAAAAATAGACTATTTGTCAGAGCATCTAAGATTTTTCATTTTACAATCTAGAGAGAATATAACTGAGGTGTCAAAAGCACAGAGAGAAAAACATTGTTAAAGATCTTCAGTGAAAGTTTTGCATTTATTTAGGCAAATAGAAATGTGCACAATGACTGCATAGGGCTGAACAGCTCTTGAACACAGGGCTGCTAACAAGTTTGAAAAAAACTGCATCGTTAGGAAGACAAGAAGTAGGAAAGCAGGATCTAGCTTTCTTATTTCTGGATATTTATGGCTTGTGTAAATGTCAGAGGCCAAATAACTGACTTTTATTGGTAATAGCCTGAACTGTATTACAATGTGTATACGTAGTTGTTACGGCAATATATCAGCAAGCTGCCACGCTGGGTCAGACCTGGTTATTTGGATTATAATGGGGTGATATGCAGGCTCAGGAGTTCTCTTTGGATAGGACCCTTTGTGCCCTTTGCTTATAAAAGATACAGATATATGTAGTCAACTGCTATAATGAGGAACCATAAAACATCTAATTCAGCAGGAAATGTAGCATCTTCAGTGCCGATACAATCACTGTTCAACAAATAGAAATTGAAAAAGAGACGTTTCTCCTAGGAAAATTTTCTTTTGTGATACATGCCTCATGTAGAGCATGTACTGGTGAGTCAACAGTGCAAGAATTTTATGCAGCTTGTCTTAAATCATGCCATATTGTGCTCTGTGCTGTAGTTCTCTGTTATTTCAAAGATCAGGGCAATTAAGATTGCTCACCTGTGATTAAGGATTGTTCCTCTCCGCTGTTAAAGACAGCCTACTCCAGTATGCTGAGGTTTGTCTGTACTGATCCTTTCCACATTAATATTTTCAGTACACACATGTTTCTGGTGGAGAAGTGCACATATACTTCTTAGTGCTCCAAAGCCTATGGTTCTGGTGCAGTTATTAGTATTTTAGCACTGCTTAACTTCTTTGATTTGTTACTTCTAAGATCTTCCACTGTTTAATGCCAGGTAGCCTTACCTGCTGGAAATCAGGGTCTTCCTTAGAAATGCTTGAAACCCAGGCTCTCTCTTTACCCCTTAGTGTTTTATACTTTTGGGGTGTGGGAACTGAATCCTTTCATTTTAAAGATGCCTCATTCAAAATAAGGAAGCTTTCAGATGGAATCCATATGGAAAGCTACCTGAGCAGAAATGCATTTCCTATAGTGTCTAGAGAAGTGAAAGAAGTCCCACAGATGCACTGAAGTGTGGGACTGTCAGTGCATTGGACCTGTGGGTACTGTCCCTTGATGTAACCTTTGGGCTTAGAGTTCAATATCACACCCTATGCAGGAGAGAAGATGGAGAGAAAAGACTACATAGAGGCTATTAAAGGGTGAGAATTCCTCCATTTCTCTTAGTCTTGATATCCATAGAATTGAGGTTAGATCCAGCAGACCCAGCTGACAGATGATTATACCTGAAAGAATTTGAGAAGCAAGTCATTTTATAATAAAGAAGTATTTTGTCTCCAATGCTACACCACAATCAATTCCACTGTGAGGCTTAAGGAAAATTTTACTGTTCCTGATCTAGAGCAATCTAGAGTTCTCCTTTCTAATTATATATGTTCTAAGTACACTGTATCGATACAGTTTAAAATTAAGACAGATTTTAAATCTAAAAATAAAGATGAGGTTTTGAATAGTCTTAGAAAAGAACAAGTTATTTCCAGAACTCATTCAACTTTTATGATCACTTCCATGTAATAAATGAAAGTTCTCCTAAAAATACTGATGTACCATTACCTAATTAAACTATTTCCCGCAGAAAAACCTCAGAAGCCTGGATGCTTCTAGATTCAACCTCTAGTAAATCTACCTTCCCACGGACAGAGCAGGGAGTTCGGAAGACACCTGGTTTCAAAAAGTGCTGCTACTGAAATACTGTTTCTCATGCTAATACAGATCAGTCAGTATGGATGGAAATAGAAAAGGTCAACTCAAAAAGAGGAAATTTGTCTTCTTGCCACAGGCCTTTATTTGCATTCCAATTGAACCTATTTGAAGATGTTTTCCTGTGAATCTAATGAACTCTTGTACAGACCCATGTAGAGGTGTGGATTTCAGAAATGCCCAGAGGGCTCAGTGGAATGAGAATACAGATCCCCATGTTTAACTAGCACTTGGAATCAGTTTCCTCTGTGATTTCATGGGCTGTTCTCAGAAAGGATGGGTATGGGGCAAAAATTCTCCCAGGAAAAAAAAAAAAATCATCTGCACCTTGATGTAAGTCTTACATGTCTGATTTCTGCTAATCTTTGCCTCCTCCTGGTCACAGAGTCTTTAAGGAGGTGTGAAGGCATCCTGAAAAGGCCTCATTGGTACCAGCGAGCTGGCAAGGTGCTCAGCAGCTCAGTTGCAGGTGGCAGAGCACAGTCCTGTGCCCAGGTGGGCCATCACCCCGGGTGAGCTTCCACAGGCAGGGACATTATGTAACCCCTCTGGCCTCTTCTGCTCTGACCAGGAGAGATCAGGTCTGGTCCTTGGCACCTGCACACCTCAAAGAGAGGGAGTACCTCCTAATCACAACCTGCAAGGGTAGTCCTACTACAGTTCTTTTAATTTTAATGTATATTGTGTATATAAGTAGTCAATGGCATGCGAGAATTAATGCTTAAAGCAGCATATGCTGGTTGATTGTTAGGAGTAATGCTATTAAAAGTGATAGTGCTCCAGCTATAAATGGATGCAATTTAATGGATAGTATTAGTAGCAGAGCTGTTCAGCTGAAGCCATGGCTAAAGGGACTCTGGTTTAATAACTTTCTAATTACATCTGTATAAGCTGTGTCACTTAGCAGCAAACTGACAGGTTTACATTTCCTTATATACTAGGTATTGCTCTGTGTATTAGCCCTGCACTAGAATTGCAAATAGAAAATAATTGGGTTGCTTTTTTAGCCTCCCCAAATGGTTTAAATTAATGGCAGTGCAGATCAACACAATGCCTTCATGTGTGTGATTTTAACCTTCATTGATTTTCGCAGTTCCAGGGCAGCATGACATTGGCTAGAGAGCCATGCTGATGTGATGGCTGCCGAGCCGAGCGCTGAAAGGAGGTTTACGCAGTATTAGATTAGTTCCTGGTATTCAAGAGCACACATTATGGAAAACCCAAGGCTCAGTTCTCCAAATTATAAGTGTTTGCTGTTATTCCCCAGGGCAGAGAAATTTTTTATCATTCTGTTATTAAGTATCATTCTGTTTATGAACGGCTGGCAGCAGCTTTGCACAAAGGTTTGAAAATCTGACGCCCAGCCGAGATGCATCAGGAAAGTTTTCGGGAAGGATAAGCGGGAAGGTTGCAGTAGCTATAAACAAACAGGCTCGTGGAGGTTGCACCTACCATCTTCCACATATAGTGCACTTTAAATTGTATTAATTTGCAGTCGTCCCTGTTACCATGACAGCTAGGTGCTACAATTACCTCACACCTCGGGGAATTTCATGCTTAGTACAGCATTTGGAGTCTACTTCCTGCTATTTTGTTTATATTTTGCTACTTTTTTTGTACTTTGGAGAAGTATCGTAGAAAGCAGAGCAGAGATATGCCTTGAAAGAAAAATGCACCTTAATACTCCCAAGGCATCACCAGCCCTGTTTAGCCATCTCCTGAGGAATCAGTAAAACATAATGATCTCTGTGGGGATCAAATGCAGTGAGTGAGGCTGACTTTTCCTTTATAACTGCCCAGGATAGCCAGGACTCGTGAGAAGAGCTCCTCAGCGAGAGGGACATGCTGCACTGTAAAATGACTTTGACAAAAAGCTTTACAGGGTGAAAGCCACAACATCCCCTCATCCAGAGGGATTAGCCCGAGGTCTAGGCGTGAGCTTCTGCATAATCTAGGGATTTCAGCTTCAGGGTAAGGCCACAGCAAAAAATATATATTTAGAAAGAATGTCCTTTTCCATTGGGATGCTTCTGAATTAGAAAGCTGGTTGCAGTAACCAGGTGTGCTGGGCACTGGGGTATCAGAGCAGGGCAGGGATCACAGTGCTGCAAACCCAGAGACAGAAGGATAGGAGAAGGAAGAGGCTCACTCACAATGCTTGAGAAAATACATCTGTTAATCCCTTCTTTAAGGTGTTAAGCAGGCTCAGCTGTCATGCAAGCCTTGTGCTGGTGATCCACTATAGCATATTTCTACAAGTAGCTGATTTGAAGCTCACTTACTGTACAATATCACTTTGAAGACTGTTGTAAACAAAGAGATATAGGCTAGGCAAGATCCTCTGGGCAAATGTGAACCCTTTAGACTGAAGCTGAGGTCTCAGGCATTTACACCCAACCAGCAATTGTTCATGGATCAGGTTTCCAACCTGACGTAGCAGCAGTGCCATTTTATTTGAGTCTGTCAGCATTTTCACATCATAAACCTCAATGTTGCAGTATATCTCAGCTGTTTCTAATCCCTGAGAACTGAGACTTGGCATATAAATTGCTAACCCATATATTAATTTGAGTAGAAGAGGATAAAGCTATGTCTAAATTATACAACAAATTATATTGATTTTATTTCAGTTACACACATGCTGTCTGCCAAAGTCCCGTAAAATATGTTTTTCACTGCAAGGAATTGCATGTTCATTATGTTTTACATTAATTGATGTCTTTTATATTGTTTTTAAATGCTTTTGAAAAGCCATTTTGTTTACATCAAATAAGCTTTAGCTAATATTCTATTTCGTACATCATTACTCACTAATATTAGAATGGCAGCTGTGAACCAAATGTAGATCCTTTGGCTTTGGTCATGTTCTTAATTTATGAAAAGGTTTGTAAAACTTTATTTTGAATCTGAAAGCCATGTATTACAGTATTTGCTGATAAAAATGCACATGTCAGTGAGAGCCCACAAGATTATTATTGTTCAAATGTCACAGCATTCAAATATTGGAGAGATTTCTAACAGAAATAATAAAAATACATTTTTTTAATCTTGGGTATTTACAGTACATTGGTTGTGTTTTTGACCTTAATCTGGTTGCTGGTACATGTTTATTTACCTGTGTGCTGGGAGGGGACTTGATTGATTATTTCTTTAAAAAGGTGGAGAAAAAATCCCTGGCAGACAGAAAAAAACCTCCAGCAAACAGAAATTATGTACTTAGGATATGCAAAACATAAGTGTGCTCCATTCTGCATGTAATACTGCACTCACATGATAGCTTGACAAAATCAAATTTACTTCACCTGCCTTCTAATGAATTTTTCTGCATTCTAAAGAGATAGTGCTGATGTAGCCAGAGTAACATTTGGTATATTAGCATATACCAGTCCAGAAGTCACTGCATTTTCTCATGACTAGGGAGTTTTTACAGAGATGCAAATTCAAACTTCACAATTGTCAGACAAGTCAGATTCTCCTTTGATCTAAATCAACTCTAGGCTTTCTCTTTCCCCCCTCAACCTATACTGCCCAAAGAGAGTACCAAGAAATAGTGGTCTTCAGCCAAAAAAAACCACAAGTCAAAATCCTTGGGGATGAGCTGTCGAGTAATGAGTGATCCTGAGCTCCAGGTACTGTTACTTAGCAACTTCTGAGAATGTATTAACCTTCTGTGGGCATCCCTTGCACTGCTTTTTGTACTCGTTCACATAGCCAGGTGTAAGTCTGCTACAGATCATTCAGACATTTCCCTGAAAGAAATCCAAGTCTTGCATTGCACGGCTGGAGCAGTGAGCTGGGTGTAGCTGAGACAAACCAAGCAAGAGGCCCAGCACAGCACAGTTATCTGCCCGTGAACAGCAATGCAGATGTACCTTAAACATGTTTTTCATGTGTAGATCATCTTATAGGGCATAATCCAGGGCTTCACTCTTATAATCATTCCTAGTTAAATGTGTGTTAATATATGTGGTAATGTATTTGTTATAGAACATAAACCAGAATAGCCTGACACCTGTGCAGCTACTTTTTCTCTCAGATTTCCAGGCTATGCTTTGGTCCATCTCACCAGCTGTTTAAAAATCCTCAGCAATAGGCCAACTTTCCTTTTCTTCTGCTGCATCCCCCAAAAAAGAGTATACTTTGGAAAATCATATATGGCAAACTATGTTAGACAATAGAGTGCAGTGTGGAGATTCCTTTTGAAATGAGACTCATCTGTAGGTGAGTGTTGTCTATTATTTTGTTATCTGCTCTTCTGATGTAAATATAAAATCCCCATGAATATTAATGGTAGTTTCTTGAGAATTGTCTAAACAGGAAAGAACAGACACTATAAAACCCAATTCATCTGACATGACTGGTAAAATTCTTTATGCTGTAGTAATTTGTCAGAACCATTCTTTATCCCTCAGAACAAAATTGCTGCTTTCACAATTGCTATACCTTTTATTATCCTTTGTGTAAATAGTTATATTCACCATGTTAACTTTCACATAACATTATTTGGGGTCACAGAAATGGTGATTGGAAGGGACATAAGCAGGTCTAGGCTAATCTCCAGTTCAAACTGCCACTACTGCCAACACATTGTCAGGTCAGTCATGAGCTTTGGTCCTCCTAAGTCTTTAAAACACCAAGGGTGGAAATTCCACAGCCTCTTTTGGGCTATCCTAATCTCCCAGGCCACAGCTGGTGACCACTGTCCTCATAAGTCATCTACCACTGCTGCAAAGAGTTTGGCTTTGCCACCTCTTTAATTAACCCTTAGGTGGCTGCAGGGTGCTATAGGTTGCCCTTTTAATCCATCTTTACCAAGTGTTCAATTAATTTAAGAGTACAAGCATTTCCTTAATGTGCTTTTTGTTCATGTTGTTATTTCTGGCCTGACTGTTCAATTGCTGTGGATGGTCTGCTCAAGCCACTAAGGGGAATTTTCTCTACAGCTTGTTCCCGCAGTTTCCTGTACTACATCTTTTCTGGTGCATCTGTGCAATCAAAAGGTTCCTCCACCCTCTGATGACTGATTTCAGTAGGTGGAGATAAAGACTTCACTGACAGCAATAGGAAAGGCCAGGCCCAGGTTGTAAATGCAAGTTAAGAAGAGCACCACAGTAATATTT